>JAGDQP010005695.1:0-21351 GCA_022664845.1 Lepisma saccharinum | reverse complement strand
TGTGATGTGCCTACAAAGTTATCGTAACGGTAAACGTATATTAACGAGCAAGCAGCGTTGCCAGTGTGTATTGATTTTAAAAAATCCCGCATTTGCGAATTGCTCAATTATTGCCAGTAATATTTTTTCGACATAGAACAAGTTATTTTTGCAACATTACTAGTGTGTAGTAAATTATTTATTATTTTTATTACTTGCATGTTGTGTAAACATAAATACATGATATTCCATTGGAAAACTAAATGAATTAGTGCCAACAAAGAAGCGTAGAAGTACTCTTCAAATTCATCAAGAACGGAAGTATGTATAATCAAGAACAAGTTGCGACTATACAGAGTATCGTGCGCTATGCGATCCCTGGAATGTGAATCGTGCATTTCAGTATCTATCTATCTATTATAGAGTCAGCGATATCTTAACCAGTTCAGTTCATTAACGATATTACATCTTAACTGTACATTTAGCATAATCGCTGTGTCTGTTGGTAGTCTGAGGTCCCGCAAAGCTAACCTAAGGTAACAGTTACCATTCTGAGAACCATCTTTTAGAAATTCCCCGACAAGAAGCAATAGTATCTCATGTAGAAGGAGCCATTAACGCAGAAAACACTAAATAAGTAGAACAATTAAGGACGGAAGGAAAAACGGGAAATTATTAAGTTATTTTAAAAAACCCGCTTTCTCTCTCTGCCGCTTGCTCGGCATGAATTCGTATCAGTGCGTGGATTTATATTACTTTCTGTGCGAAGTTGGTGTACCACATCAATATATATGTGAAAGTGAAAAAGATTTCTAATATTTCCCAAATTGAATTAGGAGTCGCCGTAGCCCAGCGCGTCTGACTGCGAATCGGGTGGACCCTTGGAGGAATTAGATTAGAAGGAGATACCCAAGCTGCCATATTTTGAAGCTGAAAATTGCTGCTCGTCAATCGTCCAGTGCGGTCATCCGCCATCTTGCGTATGGAAGAAAACCACGAAATACCTATTGTTTTATGTACACCATACATATATTTATATGAAATCTATATTATATGTTATTATGCTTACATTTGTTTTAGGCAACGTTTAAATTAACTCCAGGGGCCTATTTCTCGAAAGGACAAGCTGACAAGTTGACAAGTGACTACTCTAAAAGTGACTTGTGAGAAGTAGTACTAATTTCTGTTTCTCGAAACTTTTGCCAATCCTTGTCGGGACAAGTGAAAATCGACAAGTCCAGAAAAAATCCTGACAGGTGGAAATAAGGTAAATACTCGTGTGACTTGTTTTTTTTAAAGATGTGTCTAAGGTGTGCTTGAATGAAAAAATCTAGTAGAATAAACACTGCACAATGAAAAATATTGACATCTGTAGCCGTTAACTGCGTAAGACCCCTGGCCACATAGGTAGATGTGCTTATTAAGGAATTCGGCTGACACAGCTGACACGGCTTTATGAGTTATCCTTTTAAATTGTCCTTCATTTATTACTTGCATTATCCTCACTATACGTAGGTTTAACTTGTATATAATACAGGAGTTCAAAATTGGAACCTGTTCAAGATTTTCCCTATGAGCAGTTTACTAGATTTTGCAGTATCATTGATTGGTCACTTGCACACTTGAAATTAGATTTTGTCATGCTAGAAGATATTTCAAGAATAAAAAGCATACAGATTATATTAGACATAATGTCGAACTAGCGAAAACGGGCTAGTCACTTTATATTTATTATTAGACGTTTAACAGACTCCATGTGTCTTCCCAACAGCAAGAGAATCTAAATAGCTTCATAGCTATAATTTTTACATTTCTTGACTGCCATAACTTACAATTTACCCTTTGGACCATGTAAACATACTAACATACTGGATACATAACAGTGCTTCTAAGAATCAAAAAGCGTAAAGTGTTATATATGTTCCAGTGTTCATTTCGAAAAGATTTGTTAAAATTTAGTCTCTGATTCACCTGGTCTATGACATGCGAAGCTACATGGTGACAGTACCAGTAATGGACCAGTCGCCAGTGGTTGACTAATAAGTTAGGCAAACAGTAATAATAGTTTATATTGGATATAGTAGTAAACACAGTACATTTTATTCTTCCATAATGTTTAATAGTGTAGTCCCCAAATGCTGTGCGATCAGGAAATATAGCACCCTCAAAATCAAATAAAAAGTGTAAAGGGCATCTGGAAGAGAGCAGAGCGCACAATATTATAACAGAAGTATAAGTAATACAAGATATCAGTGCATATCGAGTAGAAGGAACAGTGAAATAATTAATTATTGCATTCCTTCGTTGTTCAAGGAACAACCTACAGTAAACAGAATCAATGATCTCACTGCAACAACCGCAGTTCACAATTGGCTACTACAACTAGTCAACTACTGGTGCAACTACAACTTCAGCAATATATTTGTCAGTTGTCGTGTTAAATGAAATAAATTCGAGCTGCTTTCTCTTTCACTTATTCTGCATGGTCTTAAGGCTTGTTTCGTATATTTTTTCTATTATATATAAAGGTCAGTTTTTGCTTAGAGTTGAAATTTTCCTTCTTTAGTCAAACATTGATACGGTCACCCTATAAATCATATTATTGAATTGTAATCACATTTAATTTACACGTGAATGTTTTTTATTATGGTTAAAGAATACAAACATACACAGATAATTTATCAGCGTTTATAAAATATTGTATAGCTCAACATAAAGAGTAACCGAAACTTCCAGTGAACATCGAAAGCTGCATAACGAAAATCAATTTCCCAAAGTGCATGAAATATAATGAATACTACTGACTTCGGTCAGTTTACCTGTAATGACTTAAAATCTATGAGAAAAATTAGAACAGTAATCCTTCTCTTAAATTCTCGAATTAACATATTGGCGACATAATGAAAAAGCATAGAAAAACACTTTTAATTGTCTCCATGCCATCAATTTATATAAAAAATTTATATTTCGACAGAATTTTTCTCTAACACTCACCTGTGAAATGTGACATTGAGACCCTTCTTATTGTATCTGTTTATGAATCCAAAAGCAAAACAACTCAATACCATTTTGAAAAACACAGAAAAGCACAAAGAATGGCCTGAATACTTGCATGTCTGTGAATGCAATACTTCAATTTTATTCCATACGCAAAATGGCAGACCGTGATACATACAACAGGGGGCGGCGGCCATTTTCGGCTTCAAATTATTTTCGAAATAGGGGTACGTTTGGGCGTCTCCTATTTTAATTCCTCCATGCGCGTTCAAATCTCGGCCAGGACGCTAGAGGTTTTTCTCGCACGCATCCACCTATGACAACCAAAGCGTTCTTGTTATTTCTGGGAACATTGGGTGGTAATGTTCTTTGTGAGTGAATAGTAATTCTCGCAGGCTTGTAATCAAGGGTCCCGGGTTCGATTCTGGGTAGGGGCATAAATTGTTCGGAGCCAAGTTGGGTCATCGTTTCTTTCGCCTTCTTTCGTACGTCATCTTTTTCCAATGGAAGTCAATGGCAAACCACCATTTGTTCACAATACCGATTGTCACCGTCACTTGTTAATGGGACTTAGTCTAGTGAGTGATTAGACAACAAATCAAATCAATTAGACTAAGCATCCCATCTTATTTCATGCCGTGGATCGAGAATATTCGGAGCCCTACCTTCACATGCCTTATGTGCCTTTAACCACGCGTACGCATCGGACACGACATACCGTTGCCTTTAGCCAAAATGCCTTTTAAATTCTAGTGGCTAGCTCCTAAAATTAAACTAGTAACCTAACCTAATTTGACCTAACCTGAAATATGCAACAAGTTTCTTCCATACATTTAAAAATAACAAAATATCAATCTAGTTAGTAGTGATAGAAGGTTCAACATTGGTATTTCCCTATGCATCAGTATTCCGGGTCGCATAACGCACGCCACCTTTCCTAGTCGGGTGGCCCTGATTTGATGTTCGACACTGCACATACATTTCCATATTTTTAAAGAACTTACACTGCTTAAAATTCTCCTTTGTCATTCCTTTAAATATTTAGACATTTTATTAATTGATTGACGTAGGTTGGAAAAGTATTATTTTCATTATACGTAATTTCAAAATTTTATGCACTTTACATAAATATGTTTAATATTTTTATTATCAAAGTCTCATTGAATTATCACCCGTTTCAGATTTAAGTTCCCTTGTGCTGAGCGGCCAAACACTGAACTAAACAGTAAACACACACACTCAACCTAACTCATATGTGACACTCATCCTCTCTCGCGCAGTGTTGAAAACTCAGTATTTTTTCCAGAGTACATGGTACGTAACTTTGTTTAAATAGTCCTGAATTCAAGTTACCGTCGGAATATACAGTAGTCATTTAGTCCACGATAACTGAAAAAAAAATTATGCTACATACTATAAAAGTCAGAGGCAAAGATATTAATTATTCATGAGTGTCAGGTTCAGTGTTTAATCTTTCTTTCTTTCTCTCTCTCTCTCTCTCTCTCTCTCTCTCTCTCACACACACACTCAAAATCCTGAAGTCTACGCAAAATAGTTCCATCTTCCGAGGCCCTACGTGCTGAGAGAGATGAAATAATCTTAGGTCAAAGCGATCGGTGATCTCTGGCGCCGTGTTGTGTTTGCTTTCATAAAATGGAGACATCGAAAGAAAGCTCCTCGTAGAGTAAGGGAGTATGGGATACATATAATAGAAGGGTCTCTAATAACTATCTTCTGAGGACTGGATGAATGGTAATATCTCAATAAAAAGGCTTCGCGATCCAGATAGTTAGTCGACTCTGTATAAGACATTAGGCCAATAGTAAAACCAAGCGGCCGTAGCTTAGATAATAGAGTGTTGACTTCGTATTCAAGACATCTTCTGTTATATACCAGCGGCAGACGATCCTGACTGAGGTTTCCGTCAATCACACCAGTGCCGGATCTAAGGGGGGGAAGGGGGCAAGCACCCCAGGCGGCACGCTTAGGGGCGGCGGGTGCCGGGGATTTTCTCTGGTTCGTGAGGATATAATCTCCGGTTGTTGGTTCTGAATATCATTCCAACCCGGTAAAATCTATTTCTACCCAAAAATGCAGTATGTTGAAACGTACAATCACCAACTAGTTTTAGGACAGCCCCCACCCTTCGTGATTTAAAACAAATCGAACACTGCCCAGGACCTTACGATTACTAAGCGAACTCTCTACTAATTGAGCTATGGTGGTGTAGGTTATTTTGGATATCGTACGTTGCAACACTGTCGTCTCTCACACAGTCGGCGACTGAGTCATTGTTGACTGCGTCAGCGCCACCACATAAACAGCGGCAATCCCGTGTGGAACGGCTTATACCTTCAATATCTGTTAGCGTTGTGGTGCCATCTCTTAGTGTTCTGCCGAACTACGTGATTGCTTTCTAAGGCTAAGACGCTTACATAAGAAAGTATATACAAAATAGCATAATGCAGGCAACACTAGCTCCATCTCTTAATGTTGGCGTCAATTAGATGTTCGTGACAGAAATAATGCAATAAGTTAATTTATCATTTTGGTTTAAATTGATAAGTGTTTCTAGTTAGACATTTTAAAATATTTCTTCTCTTTTCAAAATCTTATTTCATTAGAAACAAAAGAAAACTTGTTGAATGTTGTGTTCTATGGCTTTTAAAACCAACCTTCATGGCGAATTTCAGCTTTTTGAAAAGTGAAAAGTGTACTTTTGATACCTGAGGTTTGAGGTTGACGTACGCAACTGATTAATTGATTTAAAAAAGAATCAATCTATCCACGAATAATCATGCCGAATTTCAGTCTTCTAGTCCAACGAGAAGGTCTCGAAAGCCGCTGAAAGGGCAGACATACAGAAGCGTCTGGGATTTTATGAGTATGTAAATCTTATTTACACGTTTCAAAATTCCCATGCATTTTATTTATACACGAACAATTTACCTCTACGCAAGAGATATTTAACGTGCCGTGAACTAAAAAAGCATTAAAATCCTGCAAAATACTGAATAATAATTAAATACTAAAAATTCTGAATATAAAAACCAAACCGCCAAAAATAACGACTAAACAAACAAAAGAAGTTGTATAATATTTATTATTTTTTAACGTTCCAGAAGTTTAACACTCTCAACTTTGTTGCGGAAACAAAGGTCTCACACTCAGTCAAAGGTGTCACACTCAGTCATACTGAAGTGCTCCTGGTATGAAAATTTTTGTGATTTTTTTTATGATTCTAATAATTTTTATTTAGATTAAGTTAGGGGTAAGAACTGGCCAGTTCGAAATTTAATCTTTTGTATACAGTTATGTTAATCTCTGTTGCTGTAGTATGTGCTTGTATGTAATTTATGTGTATAATCCTATGTAATCCATTTAGTTACTTTTCTTTCTTTAGATTTTAGCGGGGAAAAATTTCGTTTCTTCAGAGTATGCTTCTGTTCTCTTTCTATATGAAAGTAGACTACAAGTTGCTGTCGGCCAATGAAATCGTTGGGTTTCAAACTCCTCTTTCTTTTCGCGACAGCGTCAGTCTTTGTCTCTGTGGCGGGAGTTGGTCCTATATAACCAGAGATATACTGGTTGCCTGTGCGGCGTCCACCCAGCGTCGTGAGGCCATTTGGGGAGCTACCTGAATAAAGATTTAGCAATCACAGTTGAGAGCTTCGGTTCTCCTCTCCCAACACGTCTGGTCAGCGTGGGAGCAGTAGACCACCTCCGGGAGAGGCCTCATCCAGTAGTGGATTGAATATGGCTGTGTATTATTATACTTGCTTGTCGACTCAGTATCTGACACACAGCTTAGTGGTGGCTCCAAGATGCAAAGAGGAAGGGGTGAGAAAAGACCTCTAAGGAGGCAAGCTTTATACTTGTATAAGTAAGAGAGTGGCTACACAATTTCAATTTTTTATATTTTTTCCTTAAATTTATCATGTTGATTTTTGTTTGTAAATTTAACAGCTTCACTGACTTCGGAACTAGGCTTGAAGCAGTTTCGAAGTAATGCATCTCAATTACGTATCCGAAAATCCAGACTCTTTGAAGAGATAAGTGCAGAACCACTTCTGTTAACCTTTTCTTTTGTAAGGGAATCCGTAAAGTCCAGGCTCTTTGCGAATTAAACGGATTGGCTCCGTATCTGGCAAATTAAAGGATAAATAGCTTTTATCAGTGCAGTTTCGAAGCTGACCATCGATGATATTAGCCTTGCTTTTTGAATATGTCGGTTAATGTTTATAGAAATAAGAGAGAAATTAATTTAGCGGCTGTAATTAAATTCCCACAATATATGAGCACAACTCTTCGTTTTTATTTTTTATAGAGAATTCTGTACGTATGACGAATGTGAGAGTGTGTGACTGGATGTGTACATAAATTTAAGGAAACGCAGTTCAGATTTTTAGTGGTTGATCTCTGAACATAAGCATGTTTGAAAAGGAGACGTCACACGGCGAGTATTTTTCCCCATATAAATTATTGTCTCGTTGCTTCCTAACATTAGCAAGCTAGATAAGGAAGTATCGATGTTTAGTCTCTTATTTTCTCCCTTTAATCATTATTTTTAGAAGACGGTGTTCATTAGAGTCAAGATTATTTATTAATTGTTTCGGGAAGCCTTTACGGCTATGCTTTACGCATTTAGTTGCAACTTTATGAGTGCACTCGTTTTGTATTAAGATAGGCCAGGTCACAAGCTTGTGAATCGGCTTGGAGTGATCTGATTTTGACTTAATCACATTAAATACCTTTACGGCTGAGAAAAAGCTTGGTAACTGGCGAAGATAGTTATTGCCCAATCTTTGTATTCGAAACAAAAAATAATAAACTGCTTAAAATCAGTTCTTTAATTATACTGAGCAGTGGAGTGCTTTGCTGCTTTTTAGAGTTTCTCCACCAAATCCATTAGAAAAGTCATATCTAATACATTGGTATATAATTTTTGGGTGGGAGAATTTATGTCAGAAAATTACTGCGCCGATAGAGAAACTAAGTATATTAAGAGAATTAAAGTAAACTCTGATAAAACGAATTACATTAGTTTTCTTGTCTATATACAGATGCTTATCAGTATAATGGAAACACCTGTAGTTGGCAACACGTCAGATGTATGGGTTGGCAGTGGTGTCGTGGCGACCGCAGCGCCGGACTGCTGGTGGTGGTGTGTTAGGTCGGTCTCCATACTACGTCAGGCGTCGTGGAACAGGAGTGTGCAGTGGCTGCAGCAGACGGAGGTAATATAAAATGGGAGACCTCTCAGAGTTTCAAAGAGGGCAAATTGTTGGTGCGCGGTTATGTGGAGTGAGTGTGACGGCAGTGGCTAGTGTGTTAGGTGTGTCGCCAGGGACAGTGTCGAAGGTGATGACGGCCTACACAACACACGGGAAAACCACATCGGGGAAGCGGAACAGTGGGCGGAAGAAAAGCATCAGTGACAGGGCACGCCGGGTATTAAAGCGCATTGTCACGCGGAACCGTCGTGCCACTGCGGCGCAAGTGACGGAGGAACTCAATCAGCACCTCCCCCAACCTGTTTCGACAATCACAGTCCGCCGCGAATTACATGACATGAACTTACGGGTCGTGTTGCACGGGCCAAACCTCTCATCAGGCACCAGAACGCTTTAGCACGCCGCAAATGGTGCCGCGACCATGCAACTTGGACCGTTGACGACTGGAAACGTGTGGTATGGTCGGATGAGTCACCATTCACCCTATTCCAAACCACGGGCCGTGTTTATGTGTGGAGAACGCCCAAAGAAGCGTATGATCTGCAGTGTCTCCGCCCAACTGTGAAACATGGCGGCGGCACGGTGATGCTGTGGGCCGCAATATCATGGTTTTCATTGGGTCCTGTGGTCACACTTCGCGGACGCATCACTGCCAACGATTACGTCGCAATTTTAGGAGACCACTTTAGGAGACCCACGTCGCATCAAGGCTGTTCTGAAGGCGAAAGGTGGCCCGACACCATATTAATCTGGTAAGTTGCACTTTCGTTCAGGTGTTTCCATTATTCTGATAAGCATCTGTATCTGTTCCATGAAGGTTGAAAGAAAGAAATATCTTATTTATGTTACGATTACGTATTTGGCATTTTTATCTGGCAGTTAGGTATATTTTTACTTTTGTTGATATAAAATATTATTTCCTTTGATATCAAGGGTGACGCTCGGGCAATTATGGTTTATGTTTCTTTTTGTTTGTTGGCCAAATCTTAATTGTAACCTTGTGACAAAGGGTATTGAGAAGCACTCGCTCTTAAGAACCTGCTTGCTATAATTGATAGAACGTTAGATTGCTAGTAGCGAGGCATGGGTTTGAGTCTCACATGATATTTCTTACTTCTTCTTTTTTACTTATAAACAAGTGTTCCTCTCTCAACATTTAACTAAATTCACAGAAATAGCTACGAAACCTAAGGTTAATTTTTCTTTTGCACTTTTCAACATTTACAAAACTCATGAACACAGGTAAGACAAGTCAGATTAGATTCTTGTTTCATTATATGCATTACCAAAACTTTAGGCACCTCACGGAAATAGCTGAGAAAAGTCACGTTAGAGTGGATTCCTTTTCTTAAAATTTCTACGTGATACAAAATTACCTAATCTCTCTCCGTGCTGATGTAACTTTCGCTTGGAATTATTTCGGCGTCCGACTCGCTGGCTTTACACACTCACAATCTATCTGGGTTTTCGGCATATTAGCAGTTTGTAGTAGTAGTATTAGCAGTCAGAAGGAGTAGCACTATTAGTATTTATTGAATTAAAAGTAGTAGTAGTAGTAGCAACAGCAGAAAAAGTTAGAGCTGCGCTTCTACTTACAATCGCAAAAGATCCGGTTCCTTGATAGTATTATCAATAGTGTTCTACAATTTTAAAAACAATAGCGACGACCAGGATTTGAACCCGTGACAAAATGAAATGTCAATATTAGTCCAGTGCGTTAACCCCTCGTCCAGTCTATTAAACACTGAGAAATGTTTATTTTACTAGATTTCAAGGTAAGAGTGTGAATTGAAACCACATTAAGTGTTTATAATTTATTATTATTATTTTAGAATCTTGAGTTTGATTTGTAATCCCCTATTTAGTTGCGAGAATAATTACAATAACAATTGTTCTGTAATGGGTTTTAATGTCGGATTATGTGCATATTTTTCAACGTCAGGGAACTTCCCTCTACTGTGGGAAATTTCCCTCTGCGAGGGAAATAACAGGGAATCTGGGAAATAATCTCTATAGATATGCGACAATCTTTATGTCCATAGCTGTATATGGAAATTACATAAAAAATCCTTTTTATACATACTAAACAAGCCTAGAAAAGATAATTAATTACCAATTTCATAATTAACCTCTTATAAAATTTATACATAATAATAAGTCAAATATAAAGTTTTACACTAACAACTTAATTCTAGTTTTGGCCGGCCGCACTCTTAACCCTAATACATGTAATTATTACGAACTTACAGGTGAAACCTGAAATTATGTTACAAGTTTCTTAAGATAAAAAAAAAAAAAAAAAGTACAGGATGATGCAGAACCAACTGAGCAGCATCATTGTATACTTATTGTAAGTTATTATAACATTATTTAATGTCCCGGACGGGTTTGCAACTCTTGTTATCACTTTAAATATAACTTTAACAATTGAAAAAGGTAGAGTTTTTCTTCAAGCTTGGATTCCTATACCAACATCGAGTAAGATTCCTGACTAGTGAATGCCCATTCCGCGCTTCCTACATCAGTGACTTTTTTTCATATGTTGTGTGGAACATACTGTATGTATGTTTGCAGTTTGTACTGTGGATTCCTATGGAAGTGATACCCCTTTCTTGGGAATTCCAGCTGTAGTGGACATTCGAGTCAGATTGGAAACATCAAGTCTTTCCAAGCCATCAAGACTTCGTTATGTCTCCGGAATACGAATATTTGTGGAGTAACTATTTTCACGTTGGGAAGAGTTAGCACTGCGTTAGTTAGTGACCGAGGGCACATGTTAAATTTTGTCTTAAAGGTTAGAATATGTTAGAAATATGAAAAATTTATTTTAAAAAAATGCTAATTATTAACCCCATGCCAAATAACTGGGCACTGTGGAGAAATAGCATAGCAGTTATTGTCCTCACCTAGTCAATAATTGCACTATGAAAATATATAATTAGAGAGAAATCTAAATACAGTCCTTAGCTTATCTACTTAGATTTTGATAGGTTAATTTTGTAACTTAACGAAGCCTTCTTGAAATTATCACCATGACAATAACCAATAACAAAACTGATGTGATTCGTGTGCAGAAGTCATCAAAGAACAATAAGCAACGTGTCCTGAACACGCGACGAGCATAATGGTAATGACTATCGTAATACAACGTTTAAAGTGCCGGCGTTATATCAACTATAATGAAAAGTAAAAAAACCGAACCTGATCTTCCTAAGGTACCCTAATCCTTCCTAACACACTTATTAAAAAGTTACTATAACAGATCTGATAATATATACATGTTTTGGACTGGAAAATGAAGCACAAATAAAATTTGGCATATTTTTATAGTATAATCCGGAATAATATCAGCTTTGCCAGATTATTCCAAATCATAGTACCAGTTTTAGTTTGACTCTTTGGTTGGGTATTCCGTCACCCGTGGTTGGCAACTGTGATTTCCTTACCAACGTTGTGAGGAGTGGAAGATGGCAGTGAGTATCTTTTTGTAAAATCAATAATATCTGTTTCAATCTTAGACTTGCATATAGCTAATAACAAAGAAAAATTATCATGTTCTTTTTACGTACGTATGGAATATTTCAAAACTGTATTAGTAATTGTACTTGTGATTTTGTTCATGCGTGATGTAAACATGTTCGAACGTGTCTCTCAAATTCGAGCTGTTAGCTAGAATGAATTTATTAGGGTTCTAGATAAGAATTCCAATACATATTCTCCGGATTGTATTCTGAATTAACTGATGTGAGCATATGTTACATACTTTTCCCAGGTTCTATAATACTACTTCATTAACCATTGGTTTTTTAGTGTGAAACTGGAATATGTAAGGATACTCCGTTATCGGCCTGATTGGATCAGCCGGGTTAGAGGTTACTGATCCAATTCATTAACGACTAGATTAATGGAGGTGCTAAAGACAATAGACAAAGGGCGCAATTTGTATTGTCACTGAAGGGAAGTAAATTTACAACTTTTCTAACTTGTAGAAGTGTAAATAAAGTGAATGAGCGCAAGGTGCTACAGACTATTTAGCTGCTCGTGCGTTGGGAGTAAACACACAAAGTGTGTTCTAAACGCGTTGTAGGGTGACTGTACCGGGTAAAATTCAGTTTCGGTGGGCCAACATAAATTTATAAGATTTTTTAAAAACAATTTTTCTCATTTTCTATGCAAATTTTGTTGGTTACTTTAGCGTAGCGTAGGTTTTGTTTGGTTTATGTTAACGTAGGTTTGGTGCGGTGAGGTTCAGTTAGGCTGGGCCCCCGAAACCGAACTAGATCCGGAACAAGTTTTTCTGCCAAATGAATCCTGATCTCGCATTTTTTCATTTGACAGGTGAATAAGCAAAATATATTTCTGAACGTTTATTTGCACCAGTTGTGAACTATGTTCCAGTGTAGGTCATTAATTTCATTTAGTGTAGATTGAATACTGAACATTTGTAAACAACACAAATAAAATAATTACCGGTATATCACTGTTCCTTCTAGTAATTATGCGTGGATATCATGTATCAGTTGTAACTGCCCGGCCCTACTTTAACGGATGGTTGTACCAAATTTAACTTGATTTTTTTCACTGTTTTCGTCAGTTTTGATGTTGATTGGCCTATATAACTTAGGTTACGTCCCATCCAACTCAATTTTGTCACAATTTTCGGCATTACTTCCAAAGTTGGTCGGGTATCTGGTTTTCGACTAAAAACCTGATGAAAGCTACGAAAATTTAAAAATCATCAATCTTTACGTCCAGTTCACTGATTTTCTGTTGTTCACATTTATTATTAATAATTGCTTTCTTGCATTTTTCGTACATCATCTTAAATTAGTGACCATGGGAACGTGGAGGTTAGGTAAGGTTTGGTGCGGTCATGTATCTTTACACTTTCTGTTCTCATATACGTCACAGTTCTTTTCACGTGTAGCAATGTTCACAATATAAATACTCGTAACTTTCCCACAATCCAATCATGTGGTAACCTTCCGCCAAGTAGTTCCCTCCGCTTCCCAAATAGTTTCATCTTTGTCACCGATTATACAATAAAATAAACTCAACTTTCGTTCTTTTTATATATTATTAGCAACAGAAACGAGCAAATTATCCATTTCTTCCCTGTAAATTTTACTAGAAACGGCCGACCAACTTTGGAAGTTAACCCCATTTTTCGGAATCGTTGGCTACTAAAATGTAACAGTATGTTAGCTCAGGTTGCGTTAGGTTATGTCGAACTCAGTCCAATTTTAAAATCACTAAAACCAAACCAAAATCACTTAAAACACACACATTACGTGTTCATGGGAGGCGAGTTGTTTGCGCAATTGTTTTCTTGCACTTTTCGTAGATTATCTTAAATTAGTGACCATAGGAACGTGTAGGTTAGGTGCGGTCATGTATCATTACAAAATATATTTTTATATGCTAACAATTATTATTAATAATTCCTTATTTTCCTTTTTCGTAAATTATCTTAAATTACTGAACATATGAACGTGGAGGTTAGGTGCGGCCATGTATCTTTACAAAATATATTTTTACACATATTCACACTTATCTTCAGCACACAGGCGTGTTAACTCTCCCAATTTCCATTAGAAAGTTGTGTACAATTGTTTCGGGGCCTTTTCCTTTCCTTACATAAATACTCTGCTAAATAACCTTCAAAATGCACTTTCCCTCGTCATTTCCATACGATTCAATAACAATAACGCAAGAATTGTCAGTCATCACGAAGACGCGCCATTTCAACACTGCCTTACCGCCTTCCACATGACAACAACTGTAACTCTATGCAAAATAGTTCCTTCCGCCACAACATGCAGTGCGTCCGTAAAACATCTTATAAACACACGACAACAATATTATTATTCACTTATAATGTTACCCACATTACTATTTTCCTCCCAATTAATCACAAACATCACACAATTATCTCAGTTCATCCTGTAAAATTCTAAAAATTTTACTACTATAGTTAACCCGAATTTTCCCATCTTTTTACATTCATTCCAACACACTGTTCATTGTCACCAAAACCTTACATTTTCATTCTAATTCCTTCACTATCGATACTTAACATCGTATTCCACCTACAAATTTTATGTTTGGTAGAACTGTACACTATTAAACCTTACAGAAGGGCAGAAGTCGAGTTTAAGCGAGTGCTTGCTTAAACTCGAATTTGCCTTAATTTGTGACCAGGAGAACGTGGATGTTAGGTGTGGTTATGTATCTTTACACGTTCGTTTTTTTTATTTAAAAATGTGTAAAGATTCATAGCCGCACCTAACCTCCACGCTCCGATGGTCACAAATTAAGGTAATGTGGAGGCATTCGCTTAAACTCTAAACTAACTTACAGAAGTATAAATCGTACTTTTTTTACTACGGTATGCAGCCTTCTCCGTTGTTATCGTTTGTTTCCATTCTTGGTCAACCACTGGCACCTGGTCTATTACTATTACGATCGCTTTACTTTGCGTATAATGAAAATAAGATCTAACCTGACTAAACAACCCCTCTTCACTCGATATCGACCGCTCGAGATACTGTGTGTGACTTTTGTAGCAAAGTACGTGTCATTCATAACACGAAGTGTTCCATAAGTTTACCTTCGCACGCTGCAATGTTTATGTGTTGATCAACTCTAGATTTTATTTAACGAAATAATGATGAGAGAGAGGTTTTCGTAACACTTTTTGAATTCCTGATTGTTACTAGGTGTGTATAGAGGGAAACCGGTAATAAGCACCAGGATTCAATTTAGTTAGCCAACTGTGCTACATACATTTGAAGGTGCATTACATGATTCATACGAGTTTCCGATTAAGCATAAAGGGTAGAAGAAAAGTGTTGCCTATTTAGAGGGGAAAACAGCATATAGTTGTGTGTGTGTGTGTTAAAGAAACTGGGCACATCAAATTTCTGCAGTTAAAGTACAATTTGGAAGTAAGCTGAAGGTGTAATTATTAAAATGAACTGAGAGTAATTTATATTAACGCGAACTACAAAGCTTAAAAACTGTCAATTTCATGAGTCACAACCTAAATTTTTGTAACTATGAGAGGATTAGAAAGATCCGACATGTTTATGCTGGTGTAATTAGCACGAGCATACATGGGAAATTAAGCACCATACCTATCTGATTAAGTTGCAATATGAATATATATTCAAATTTTAGGTATACTTAACACACTATGCCGCTGAAGTAAAAATTGTATCTCGATAGGCGGATCGTGTTTTGTTTTTCTTCCTGTTTTTCGAAATGGATTTAGTCCCACTGGCCATTTGAAAGGAATGCGATCGGCAGTGCCGTAATACGGTACGATGAACTGTTGTTCAGCATGAGACAAACCATTTTAAATAAAATATGCCAGTAAGACTATTGTGGCTACTAGAGAAAATTGATCAAATGGCTACAGTACCAGTTTCCATCCGCTCTCAAGTTTTCTCCAGGGATTCCTGTCACAACAGGCAAATACCGGAACTGAACCGAGAGACTAGGCGCTGGTTGACTGCCTTTCAATATCCTCTTTTACACACTATCCACTCCTGAGCCTGTCGCCCAGAGGCCTTTACTGTTAAGTTTTTGTACTTATGTATGTCTCATTTTTCTATTATCATGCAATATCATAAATGACAAACTACTGAAGCAGGATTCTAAAGCAATTGCCTTCACTTCGTATTGGAATTGTGCTTGTTACATGTACGTTTCAGTTGTGTGCTTAATATTCTAGAGCCGCTTCTATAAATTGATTATTTTTCATGTTTACAAAAACACATTCTCCTTAGTCTGAGGTGATGTATGAAATCTCTTTACATGTCATTATAGGGCATTTTGCATTGACACCCGCATTATTAAATTTTTATCTGCAATTTTATGCAGATTCCAAATAAATTTGGTGCTAGTTAATCCGTTTTACATAGAAGTTTCCGTGATCATTATTTGTAAGGCGTTAAGTAGTATAGAACGTACATATGGCTCAATAGCTGGTGGAGGCTACTGGTCATAGAGTTGATCCGAGGTAAGAGATAGGGACTGCTCCATTCTATTCACTTGGTGTTTTTTTTTTTTTTTTTTAAGTTACGGGAGGAATAAGATATGCGACTTGGAAACATAAGAGGAGCGTGAGATGAAGTGAAGGCGAGACGTAATTGTTTGTTAACGACAACTGTTGCTGTAAATTGGAAACTACATTCTTGTGTCGTAGGGCGAATGGTGCGTGATGGTGACGTAATGAATTTGAGATTTGGCGGCAGACTGTCGACTAATCGACGTGTCAGGGGCATGTGGTGGCTGCATTTTTCGATGCTCTCTCTCGCGTGTGGATTACAGGCGAACGAAGGAGACTTGTTAAAAGTTAACGCCACGCACTTGTTCAAAAGTCAAATTATAGCAAGTGTAGTTATAAAGTGAGCATACAGAGACGATGAAGGGAATCCAGAGTACATCTGCAATGCCATTGAACTTTTTTTTGTAGGTGTAAGTAAGAGAAACCTAACTAACCCGTCTCCGCAAGCTCGGCATTACTGGGTGTATTTGTGTCATTGCAGGGAAGATATAGAGATAAGGGACGTACATTGTAGAGGAGCTACTTTTGCGCGTAATGTTTTAGTTAACTGTAATGTTGCCAGTGAAGTGAGTGGAATTAATCAGTAAGGACCAAGAAAAACCACACTAAAGGAGTAAGGGATTACACATAATGAATTACATGGATCCGGAAGTAATTAAAAGCTCTGAGGAATTGTTTAGAATTTTGAATAATGTAAACTTGTGTTTGTAATGTTTACCAACTACAGAAGTACCCGTGTTTTGGCTTCGGTTCATAAGCTGATGTTAAGTTAGAAGTATAACTTATGAGTACAAGGGCCATGAAGTGATTACATTAAAGTAACAAGTAACTTCGTCCTGTACATTGTCCGTCTTATGAGAGAGGATGGCTTTGTTTAAGTACCATCATCGTCCTTAGCCTGGTGAAACAGCAGTTGGGAAGCACGTCGGGGTGACTGGGAAGAGGAGTAGATACAGGCATAATGTCAACCAACTATTGCCGGCCGGGTAGCCGTGCGGTCTACGGCGGTAGGCCAACGATTGGAAGATCCCGGGTTCGAGTCCCGACATGGGTGTGGATTTTAATGGCTAAGAGGCGAATCGTGAATGGCTGAAATCCAAAGTTGCTAGACTGGCCCATATAAAATAAAGTTTAAAGTTTTTTTTCAGCCAGCTGTTGTGCCAAATCTACGCTCCTTGCCATTCATTCCCTTGCAAATTATTATAGACACTTCTATAAACGCTAGCGAACGCCATTGTTTATAGAAACCATGTATTATTTCATGAAGTACGCACAGGACCAGCAGATAAACATGGCGGCATACGGAGGAATGTTAATGTCATTTCGTGTTACGAGTGTCACGTATTGTGCCACAGAAATCACAGACCCAATGACGAGTAAGCCTAGATGGAAGATTTGTTTTATTGTACGCGATGCTCATAACATTTAACACATAACCCATATGCATGACACCAACGGGGAAGTAGCTTAGCAGTTTACAGACTTTTAGCTTTTTCCGTTTCACTTCTACGACTGAAACTTATTTTTATTTGTGTTTCAACACTGCCATAAGTTCCATTTCACCTGTAAATTTTACATTTTTTGACCAAACTCAACTAGACTTTACCCGCAGGAGTTTTATTCTACATGCCCATTCGAAGTCATGATGCTAAAAAATGCTGTAATCTGTTGTATATAGTGTGCTTTATTAAATAAATCTGTTCTGTTTGAGAGTAAGTAAATATGATCCTTGTACTCGAACTTGGACATTGTTTCATGGGATTTTCGTTTGTTTTTTTATTCACATTATTTACGGTAACTGAGATTAAGTGTGGTTGTGTTTTTTTCTAAAGTACTTTAGGTCAAGTTAGTTTTTTTCGTACCGTGCTAATCTACAATGGATTTATTTACATCAGGTTCCACGAGTTTTTCTGATTTACTAATTTCTGTGACTTAAAATAATATTTTTTTTTTATTTTGTAGGTATTGAGGTTTTTTTTTTGTAAGTCAAGAAAATACAATTATATAACAAGTATTTATCCAGTTGAGAGTTAGGGCACCAATGACTAAAGGTCTGCCCTGAAGAGACAAAGTAGGACTGTGAAGGTATCGTCCTGAACCTTCTTTGCTGGTACTATTCCATCATTTGTTTGGTAGGTCTGAAGATAAACCTTATTTCTGATGACCTTACCGAGGGATCGAACAGTGATACTGGGTCAACACTAATGAAGATAGCATAATCGCCCGCTGTCGTGACTGTAGGTTAATAGAGATGAGTGAAAGGAACAGATAAATGATGATAATAGAATTGAAAGGCGGTTCCAGCTCCACATTTTGAAATGTTCGGAAAATTAAAAAAAGAAAATCATTTAACTAATTTATTTTTGAACGAATGTTCGAAACATTTGTCCTCATTAAAAGTGCTAGTAAAATGATTTTGTACGGCTATTACTATAGCAGAATGTGTGTTCAGTTAGGCTACATTAGTATTTAAATGTAGAAACTAGGCCCTTCTTGTCCCAATGAGTAGTAAACTACCCATTTGTGGGTGATAAAAAATGTGCGAGCCAATGTCTGTGAGAGAAGGTTTATGAACAAATGACAGAACATTTATAACGTATGAAAAAAGAAAATAAAACAACATAATATGAAACAGAAAGGATAGTACAAGTAAGTAGGTAGGAAAAGTTCATTGCAGTACGTATTCTTGTTAATATTACATACCAGCATGAACTCAATGAAGATTATATAGGTACTGTTCATTATTCATCGTAGAATTCCCCTTCAGTTTCGTCAGCATCGCTTCTTGTAAAGTTGTCTGCTTTCAGGTTGTTATAGAACCACATTTCGTACCATCTATTGGCGCAAACAAGAACTATCTCCAAGCGCTGGTCCCTGTTTACTGCAAGCGTACAAACCTACCAGCTCCGATTTTCGGAAACAACTACTCGGAACTAAGCCCTTTTTACTCCATTACAAAGAACGATTTGTTTTAGCAAAAAAGGCCCATGAACACAAAATCAACCAAAAGTGGAGGTGGGCCCTTCAATTGTTGGAAGGAGAGTAAGAGGAAATTAATACCATGAAGAAACTTATACATGCCGTTAATAAACAATTGGTTACTCACCAAAACCAGCTACACATAAGATACTTGTCCAACACAAAGCCCACATGGAACTGCCGGGGTTTGAACCAGAGAAGTGAACGATTGTCCAGCAGACTAATTACGTGCCGTGCCGCGATTGAAGAATGAATACATTATTATTGTTATTTTCCGTGTCTGTCCGTCAACTTGTTCACAAAGTTTAAAAAAAAAATCTTACTGGACAGAGATTTCAATCAGATGATGAATGGATAACACAGTAAACTCCGGTTTTCAGGACCTTCTATAAAACGTAACGTATGTTCTGGATACTATACAAGTACTGCGATCCAACTGAATTGTGTGTTTATTGTAGCTAAAGAAGACCACATCACTTGAGAAATCAAATTATTATTATTTATTTATTTGTTCAAAAACTTTGGTAAACTTTATTTTTAGATGGGCCAGTCTAGTAACTTTGGACTTCGGTCCGTCAGGATTCGCCTTTAGCTGTTAAAATCCACATCCATGCCCCCTGCCGGGACCTTCGAGCCGATGGCCATTTATTTGTTCAAGGAAAGGACACAAGGAGGTGATCGGGCCTCCAACTCCGAGGTCACATCGGCCCTTAAGGTGAGGCTATGACTAGGAAAGCAAGCGGCCCTGGCCTGAGAGAAGGTACCATCCGGGCATTCGCTTGGGATAACTGAGGAAAACCTCAGGATGGTCGGTCGGAGCAGGGTTCGTGCCCACGTTTGATCTACCCAAATGCCGCGTGGCAGGCAGACGTGTTGAGAAATAAAAGTACTTCAAAGACGCAATTACATTCTTTCATTTTCGAAGTTTTCTGCTGACCCTCGTAGATCACGTTATAAGAAAATAGTTACACCAACGACGCTTCTAAATCCTGACATGAACGTTATTTGCCCCCTTATTTTTCAAGCGGAGACAAAAGTTACAAACTATAAAATGTAAAAACTTATTTTTTAGGTTCATATTCATGCAGTATTTAGCCCAGAACAACAGCAGACACGAAATGATTTAATTAATCTACTATCGGTTCTTTTCCGAAGCGAAATCCGGGAAGAGAATTGAAAGACAAATATATATAAAAGTTCATATCATAAAAGTACAGAAAATCTATGTTAATCCATCAATTACTTAGAAAATTAATATTTACTGGAGTTTTAAAATAAGTACAGTTTAAAATATTGCTGTCTGCATGTAGAACAAATACAACCATTAATGGTAATAATCAGAGTATACATTTATTCTCCCTGCTAAGCACCTAATTTAATAAATAAAAAAAAAACTGGTTTAAACAAGTTTTTTTTTCCAACCGTGGGATTGAGTCTAGCTTACCCATTATAATCATACATTAGTTATGTCTGAATAATTTAATACTGCGGGGAGGTTCTCGCACTGCACTACGTTTACTAGTAATTTGGTTTAAATGTTAATGTCAAAAAGAGTTTTTCATCAAGGGTTAGACCTAATTTTTTTGTATAGTTTGCTGATGGTATCTACTACTACTATTTAGCTTGATGGGTTTTAGTTCGTTTTTTTTTTTATTTGACTTGCCAGCATTAGCTATCAGATTATCACAAAACCAACTACTTCATATTTCTAGTTAACTTTGGTACCCCAAACCAAGTGTGGTATCGTCTGCGAACAAAACTGTTTTCACCATACGAGTACTGGAAATAAAAATTCTTAATATAAAATAGAAATAGAAGTAATAGGAACAGTACTAAATGATGTGAAGAGAGAAAAGAAAAATTGACATAAGATAAATAATTTCATATCTTATAACAATGAAGCTCTTTCAACAATGAACATAAATGAAGATTAAAAATCGGCATAGATCATGCTTTTCAATTGGTTATGAACTTTCTTCCCTGAAAGTTGGAACTCTCTAGTCTTGAATTTGTAGGAGTAGCAATGAAATTTCGTGTAACAGTGAAAATACATTAGACATATACCGAGGTAGTCCTGCCATCTTTTGTTGG
>JAGDQP010005694.1:61755-76512 GCA_022664845.1 Lepisma saccharinum | reverse complement strand
GTGGCAATAAACACCAATATTTTTTTTGAGTGTAGCAGTAGAGCTTTCACTTGTGGTGCTATGGGTTGTCGGATCGATCCCTGCTCATGCCATGTGGGCCTTGTGGTGAACAAATACCGTGTGTATGGGTATTCTCAGGGTTCTCTCGTTTTCTCCCACTTTCTTCATTCCATCAATTCATCCCATCATCATCCATCTGGCCTGAGTTAAAGTTGCCTAAAGACCTTAAAATTAAATTTAAATTCAATTTAGTTTACCAGAGACAACTGACCTCGGGGTGGCCGAGAGGTTAGAGCGCTCGCTTTCTGTGCGCGTTGTCATAGGTTCAAATCCCGCAATGGTACGGAGCCCTTAGAAGCTCACCAGTTCGTTTAGGATGCTAATAAAAACAATTTACCAAAGACTGCTCACACAATGACCACACAACACTTCTCCTCAGTATTAAGTCAATACCTTAAAAAGAAGGTCTTTTATACGATGAACGAATTTGAAATAAGTGAATTGGAAAATACGGAATTTTAGGTTATTACGTCTGTTGTTTAATAAATGTAATTTAAAATACGTAATGTCTATGTAATAACACTTCCACGTGTATAAAGTTATTAACATTACAAAAACGATTACAATTGTAAAACTGTTCAAAAGTGAATAAAATTTTCATTTACATTTGAATAATACAAGAGTGTCAACTTTAAAATGTGAAAGCAAAATTTCATTCAAGTAATCTCATAACTTGAATAGCAATTATTGAAACATTCCTCTGATTTAATTGTCCAAATATTGGAACTCGGGCACAGCGGTCACAGCGGACAATTGTTGGAATAATACCTTGAAAAAGGCATGGTCCAATTTCTTTCAAAATCTTTCTTCTTGTTATTATTAAAGATTCAGTATAAAATAGCTAACATTAGGCTGTATCTGGCGATTCGTAAATGAATAAAATATTTGCTCTCACCCATTTTCTTTAGCCATAATTTCTCAAAGTTTCGAATGCAACCCGGAACCCATCTTCAAAGACCAATTAAAACATCTGTAAATTGTGGTGACTAAAACACATTATCCATAACTTACAGAGATATTTATGATTCTTTTAAGTCCCTGAAGATGAAATCGAAATTATCTCTGAAACGTCAGGAAAATTCAAATTTGGTAAGCGTTCATTCTTGAAGTATTGAACGAAGAAGGCATACGGAGCTCAACTATACCAAAAACTGTAAGTTCCATCCTTAGAAGTTGACCATCTCATTTAGGACGTTAATAACAATTCACTCATTCATAGAAGTATTTAATACAAATCTATTCTAGCAGTAAATAATCAATTAATAATAAATAAATAGTAATCTTTGATTTCTTTATGTCACTCCATAAAGTATACATACCTATTGTAGAGTACAGTATCAGGCAACCATATCCGACCAGAAGGTATATAAAGGAAAGAGATATTTCCAAATTGTGATGGATTCCATTGTAAATTAACGTCAGTCCATTTCTGAATCAGTTCGCAATTAGTTGTCAGAATCTGCTTTTGTTCGTTCTGATATGAAAAACAAATAAAAGAGACACATAAAATAGTAACTATGAGAAGTACTCACTATTTTGTGATATAGTTTTATTTCTAGACCTAGATCATAGCATTTAATATAATTTTTAACATATCCACAGCTACAACTAACATTGGCAACAGAAAATCGGGGGTTATTCACCGTAATTATACTTTGCCTTTATCTTCTGAAATTCCAATATTAACGAGACTCTCTTTACAAAAAAACATACTGCACAGAAGAATCTCAACCCATGCTTGATTTTGTGGTCGTTGTATCATATGAGTTGGCTGCACCAATATTCCTTTTTTCTTTTATAGGAGCATCAACATACGAGTATTTTTTTTGCCTGCGGGTCATTAAAGTTCAGGTGCTTTTTATTGATTTCCAAAATATACTTCTGTAATTTGGAGATCACAAGTAACGTAAACCTAGCTACTATGGTTAAGTGATTACCAAAGCGGACTTCGAATCGTCACTGGGTGCGTTCGCAGGATCGAATCGAACGATCCTGGTCATGTGACAACGATTTTCGTCAGTTATATCATCGCACAGTTTCCTCACTGATTTTACCCAGAAAAATGCTCGCCGAAGAATGTTCTTTGTCAGATTCGTGGCTTATCAAAGCTAATAACGTAAATCAAATTAAATAACTAAGAATCATTCAACCAGCAGCACTATATTCAAGTATCCTTACGCCAGTGTAAAGTGACTTATAAAGAGTGTGACATCACCTCTCTTAGTTGCTTAGTTATAAACTCTCTTGAACTTTACAGCTGATGTTTGTAAACGAGTAAATAAGTTAGATTTAAAATATGATTCTGGTACATAACTATTTGCAAAATCTGGATTCAATCTATGTTTGACGTAGCCATTTTTCAATAGAGAGATTTATAAGTACAAGTGACATTTTCTTTTGGAAAATCGAGTTAAGTGCACCTACAGTTACATCAAAGTTGTACAATTCTTTTTGTGAAGAAATATTGCAAAAATGTCAATTTAGTGCTGACAGCTAGTAAGCTTTCACTTAAGTACTGTACTAAATAAAAGACATGTGGCAAAAATATGGTTTTCTCTATGCCCTTGAACAAAGTATCCAAAATAGTGTGAATACCCCGAAAACTTTAATGTCATTGATTTTGAAGATATAAATTAAGCTGAAGGCAAGTTTGTTACCATATTCTATACTAAGTGCATGTTCATGAGAAAATATCGTGCTCTTCCTCATCTCTAGATTTAAAATAATGGTACAGCGGGCGAACAAATCTCTGAAATGCAAAGTAGCGAACATCTACAATACACCATACACGAAAGTTTGCGCTTAATCAGTTCTGGAAAGCAAATGAATATAGTTTCCTTTCTCATCCTCCATGCAGACTTCGCTAAAGTAGTGATTGGAAGAACCTATACATAGAGAGAGACACGCCCCCTCCGTTGCTTGAACTTACTTATTCGTCCAAAAGCACGAGCTCAATAACTAAAACAAATTCAGGAAAAATAATAAGCCTTACACCTTCTAAAGTTATAAAAATTAAAAATTCACACTCCAATAAAGGGAGAAATAACACAATGTAACTGTGGGTTTATAAAGACAAACATTCTCGTTTAAATTTTGAAATGGGACCATCTTTCAATACCGTCAAAAGGTATGGTAATTGTGCAAAAAGCTTTAGCGTCCTCTGTGGCGTAATGGAATAATGCGTGGAAATGAAGTCTTCAGAACATAAACTGAAGTCGTCGGTTCAAGTCCACTCGTATTACCAATAATTTTTCAAACTTTCATTTTGAATAAAACAGGTGAAAAATGTCAATTTTACAGAAATATTTTAAATTGCATTCCAACACTTGAATAAAGGAACGAGCTCAAAGAAATACGTTACGCTGTCAATTTTAACACTAAAAACTACGTAAGGGGTGTAATTAGGGAAATCAAGCGAACGTGTAAGTTAATATGGCCAGTCGTCGAGTTCAATCCAGGTCCAGCGATTACACAAGACTACATTTTAAAACTTTTTCGCGTAAGATGAAGAATTTTCTCTATTCTTCACTAATTTGGGAGTGCTGATTTCGAATTTGGCAACATATTTTTTGGGCGTTAGTGTTTTGTGCTATAACGTCTTTTACATTTTCGTATACAGAACAAAATTTCCTGTTCATATTGTCTTGATTTGATACACACTTACACACTTTAGATCATAACCAGTGATCCCGCCACAACCCCTATTTCACCACCAAATCCTTGAGAACACACCCAACTTCATAAATTTCGCGATCGGAAATCGATAGAAACCAAGCAAAACTCCACTTACACCCTCCCAATATTGATTTTACAGCCCCCCAAACTGAAAACCCTGGCGTAATCCCTGATCATAACACAGGCAGTCAAACACAGAAATATAGTGATAAAAATCCTACAAGAGTAAATGAAACTCAATTTGAGGTTATGAAGGAATATTTGCTTTAGAACTCTGAAGAATGGCAAAAGCGTTATCTCGTGTCTAAATCAAAAGAGCGAAATTCCACTCGAATTCAGCGAGAAAAAGGAACACTCCCTTAGAGTGAAATTTCATCGGAGAAAAGATGAAAAATTTTTGCTCGAGAACGATGGGATTTATGGTAGCCGATTTCTATGGGAATGTAGACATATTTTTAGGTGAATTTCCATCTGTTCAAATCAAGTTTTCATCTTTTGAACACGAAAATGACGCAATAAAATTATGAAAATGTATAAAGATGCAAACATAGCATTTGTTCATAAGTGGTATGAAAAAATGTAATATACTGATGAATGAAAAAGAGCAAGTGAAACTAAAACTGGGTGAGATGTAAACCCAGTACCTTCCAGCCAGCTATCCAATGCCTTAACTCCTCAGCCAGCAGCCCGAAGACATAAAGTAAGTGTACCGGTTGCTGTGCTGGTGGTATGGACAAGTGGTGAAGACAGCCGACTTCGGAGCGTGGTTTCTTGGGTTCAAATCACATTGTCGACTTCTTTTTATCTTTCGCTCTTCGTTAAAACAGTTTTGTATACGAACTGATAGCCGTTAAACAACGAAGCGAATACATGTTTGGGAAACGAGTTTGGTACTAATATTCCCCCGGGTACTACGCCCTATATGCAGCCAGTGGACAGCTTCTTCTTCAGAGTCTTAAAGTCATTCTATCGTAAGATTCGTTCCTACATGATATTTATTTCGTTCTGTACCGACGTGAAAACATCTTGCACATTCTCGGGTTGATATATAACAAATTTACGAATCCTTTGTTCAAGACTTATATTTTCAGAGAAGTATTTTGCAGGGAAGTATTTTGTTTGAGCCGAATTACCTCTGATCTTTCGACACGATTTCTTCAACGAGCACGTACCAATCTTGGAATATTTTTCCGTGTCATGTGCGAAAGATTTTTGAGAGTTGAACGAGAGCATAATCTGAAAGGAACTAAGATCTGTTTTTTTTTTTTTGTTGTTGTTGTTAGTTAGTTGTAGGTGCCCGTAAGAATAAAAAATCACGTTGTAAGTCCATGGCAAACCGCAAAGGGCTGTAAATGTTCCTACGTATGTCCTGAAAGAATACGATATTGTGACGGATCGTGAGTTCACTATACTGCTTAGGTCATCTGCCGCTGGACATTCCCACACCCTGCTTTGGTTATTCGTACATTTGTTATTATCACCGAAATGACGAACTATATTTTTTTTCTTTCTCTCCAAAACAAGTGAAGAGAAAAAAAAAGTGTTCATTTCTCCAACCACAGAACCCATCTTGAAAAACGATTACTGAGCGAAGAATCACAGGTTTCTGTGTTATTCAATACGCTCATGCAGATCAGTGCAAACTCTTCCCCTATTTTGTAGGGAAATAGTTTCTCGCGCGAAGTTGTTATTACCGAAGCAGATGGATTCAATCCAAATTGAAGCCTGTGAATAGAGATATGTTGGCAGATGAGCAACGATGTTGAAGGAAATGTTTGTGATCAGTTTGAACAGACCTAGTACTTTTCCTTCCCCATGATTATAATTCCTACAGGTATGCAACTTAAGGAGAAAACACTATATCTTTAATATTAAAAAAGTAGATCTTTCTTTTTCACCAAACATCTCAGAGTACGATGTCATTTCATGAACTTTCTTCACCCAAATAGTAGTGGTTTGCTCGTAGCGATAACGAATCAAAATCGCAAAAATGCATTCAGATTGGAGCATTTAAACATATCCCGAATTTCTTTCCTTTTCCGCAATTATTTCCATCTTTTCTCAGAATGATGTACTGGAAATCCATTTCTAGTACAACTTTAATATTACTCCTAATTTAAATCTTAAAATCCGTTTTTTTTAGAGAGAGAGAGAGAGAGAGCAAAGAACACATAACAAGACTCAGATGCACTTCTTACATTTCGTCATGCGAGACCTGCCTAGCCACTAACATAGCAGAGTCGGGTTCTTGTCTATGTGGACTGATGTATTACCCCAGTGTTTATGTGGTTCTGAGTACGATAGGATGATCATTCACCACCGGTTTCCGCAGTGTTATTCAATCTTTTTATACTCACAGAGACCGGCAAAATATAGGGGGGAAAAATCTTTCACGCAACGGAAAGATGCCACTAAGTTTATTTGATGTTCAAAGAATGCCAGCCCATTTTCAGATTCTAGTTGGTTTGAAAGGAAATCGAAACTTTATTCTCAATTCTGGACTGTCAAAATCTACAAAACGACAGTGACGTCGCGTATTAACGTTCACAGGAGCACTCGTTTTGAAAACGAGTGTAAAATAATTGAATATAATAATTGGCCACGGACCGGTACAGAAATTTCGCAAACAGGTGGTTTGAAACCACTGCATTAGAGTACGAATCTCGACTGAGTTATGGATGTTTATATAGTTTTAATTTTAGCAGCTGATGAATTCGGGATTAGTTGAAGACATCAGTTGTTAAACATTGTCCCTCCGTTCCCGCAAAAATCAAGCTAACCACAATTTTACTGACATGACCGACCACCTGTAAAGAACGCGTAATGTAATATAATCTGGTTAAAATTACATCGATCCTAGCTAATCATGCATCTCGTAATACTGATCATAATTCTTCAGATAATTATTATAAACACACGAGAATTTGTTACATAAGAAATTCTCCCCTGTTACAGATGGATGCCACTAAGTTTTAGCAGGCACTTAAGGATGACAAGAATTACTTCTGTAAATGACAATGTCTTAAAACATAGTAGAATCTGACTTTAAGGTTTTCTTGTCTAATTATTCGAACATAATTATCTTTCTGCAACAAGTCTCTAATAGGTTGTTCAATAATAATGATTGTAACCTCAGCATCAGACGTAATATCAATACTGGCGCTCCGATATCAAAACATCCTGGATTTGTGTTATTATCTCAATCACATGATTCTATACATTTTATCTTCGTTTTCATACTCAGCAAAAAGAAAACATAAATGTTAGTTGAACATCAGAGAAAGCGGTAGATGTACAACTATTGTTCTCGCAACGTTACAAAATATATGTTATAGGCGGCACCGCGTCTGACTACGATAGGCCGACCCGGGTTCAAATCCCGGCAAGGATGCTGGAGAATTTTCTCGCAATGTTCCATGTCTGGTGCTTTTAGGTGCATTCGGCCTTCTATCAAATTGACTACCAGTGTGTTCTTGGTATTCCTGGGCACCTTGGGAGATAAAGGCGACCGAGTCTGGGACTGACTACCTCATCTAACATCGTGCGTTCGAGAATAGGTGAAGCGCTACCTCCACATCCGCCATGCACCGTTCACGGAACATGCGCATCGCACATTGGGATACTTTTACCTTTACCTATAAGCAAGTCATGATTTGGAAAACAGGCAGGGTAGTGATTATAGAACCCTCCGATATGAAGTAATAGGTGTATTAAAGAATTTGTTTTTAGCCGAGTTATCTGACTCTCCAGTCTATGGCGTCACACTTTTCTGGCAGCTAAAAATAAATTCTTCACTTCCTATGAAAGAGTTTCATACAAACTACTGTGTCTGCTTTCCAAAATTGTAATTATCTTTAGTCTTTCCATAATTAAAAAAATAAAGAAAAGAATATGCAGAGGCAAGCCTTAAAAGACTCTTAAACCTTTCGACTACTGTACGCGACCTTTAGAAATAGACACTTCGAAAGTGTTTTCAAATTAAAAGCCATCAGTCACTAAATATTAAATAAAAAAAATAATATATCACGTTTTTAAACGGACTTTAAAGTATAAAATAATTTCCCCTAGACTCATACAGATTTATAACCCCATACAGATTCCTAACCCCCATACAAATTGTCCTGAAAATTTGTGATTGTAAATGATAAATAGCTTAATGAATACTTGTAAGATTTAGAAGGAGAAACGTGGGATGTATGCAATAGATAATTGATGCATGAATAGTTCAACGAAGTCACTAACAATGTTATTGTATTGCAAATGATATGAACTCTTGTGTGAGTTTTCTCAACGACAGCTTCTCTCTACACTCCTTACTATTATCTATTGCATGCACCCCACGTTTATCGTTCTAAATCTTACAAGTATTTCCATAGCTATTAAAAATTTACAATCAAAGATTTTCAGGACAATCTGTATCAGGTTAGGAATCTGTATGGGGTTATAAATCTATATGGGGCTAGGATAAATTATTTTATACTCTTTAGTCCGTTTTAAAAACGTGGTATATTATTTATTTTTTTATTTATATAATTATTTTCTGATTTTTAGTCTTGTTTGTCTGAAATTTTGCAATCGATTTTACACATCTTGATGAGATAGTGGACTGCGCCTCCATGGTACAAATATGATCCCGAACCGGGGGGCTGCGCTCTCATATGGGAGGTTTTGACCATTTTTTGTAACTAACTCTTCGTCATACACCTTTCTACCGAATTTCGTTTCTCTAGATTCAGTGGTTTGAAAAATGTTATGGGCGGCCATTTTCGATTAAAGATGGCGACTTTTTAAAAGTTTTATTATAGTATCGTGACTTACTCATGTGGGTACACCTTCATTTAAAATGTCATTTCTCTAGCTCGAATGGTGTGGAAAACGATATTTAGGAGTACATTTTGAATCCAAGATGGCAACGTTTTCAAAACGTTGTAATATTTCCCTAAACTACTTGTTATGTTACACATTTATGCCAAATTTCGTACCTCTAGCTCAAACGGTGTAGAAAATGAATTTTTGTGTCCGCCATGTTGGATCCAAGATGGCATGTTTGGAAAAAAAATTGGTAATATTTTCGTTATCTACTAGTAATAATGTACCTTCATACCAAATTTCACTTTGCTAGCCCCAGCGGTTTAGGCTGTGTATTCTATACAATAATGGGTTTGGTGGCCAGTTTGGATCCAAGATGGCGACTTTTTCAACATTTTGTAATATTTTCTTAACCTACTAGTGGTCATAAACCTTCACACCAAATTTAATTTCTCTAGCTCAAACGGTGTGAAAACTGCATTTTTGTGTCCGCCATTTTGTATCCAAGATGGCGTCTTTGAAAACGTTTGGTAATATTTTCGTAATCTATTAGTGGTAGTGTAATCTTATAACAAATTTCATTTCTATTTCTCTAGCTGTTTAGGCTGTGTATTCTATACAACAATGGGTTTGGTGCCCATTTTAAATCCAAGATGGCGACTTTTTCAGTGTCATTTACTGCATTGTCATCCAGTTCTGAACTATGTTTAAAGTTTCAAGTCTCCAGCTAATCGGGAAGTTAGTTTAAAACCGATTGCAATATTTGTACTGAACAGACAGTCAAGAAAGTGAGTTAATAAAAGTGTGTTAAAAATGTATCCTCAAAGCATCAAAATCATATAGCTATTAGTATTCGTTTTCCAGTTTTCAACTTTACTTAACCTTTATTGCTTCTTGAAATGTTATATTTTTAAATAAAGCTGTATTGATTCAAAACTTTTAGGGGTTCCAGGATGACCACCACATTTTTGTATTAAATCAACAAAAAAAATCGTTGTTGATTTCGGTGATTTAACACAATGGATGTGTTGTAAAACTAACTAACTAACCTATTCATGACAACAACTTTTTGTCATATCAGGGCTTTTTTTTTTTTGTTCAACATTCACAACATAGTGAAGAACATGTTTCAGTTGAAAGATGACTTTAACATTTTCGGCCTTTCGGAGGGTAACAAAATTTTGGTTTGTGTGGTCTTGTCTCTTTTATGAAGTTGAGTAACTTGTGAGACGGGAAATCTCTGAGTAACTAGATCTTCATAAATATCAGTAGGAATAGTGTATATTGGTAATTTGCGTAGCACCACCTTAATTAAGTGAGCGATCTTTCTTATGTAACTTCTTTGGGTGAACATTTTGTCTCTGTTTATTGGTTACACACTTATTCCACATATAAAAACATTTTTGACATGTGATGTGACGCATGTAGGGATTGCTATGTGTTTGTCCCATAAATGTAAGTTGAAAAAAATACATGCTATGTTCCCGGAACACATTATTTAGTGGTTAGTGGATTATATGAATTGATTTTTCATATTGGAAGTGGAAGTGGTGAAAAAAGCTGAGTAATACACCAACTGTTGTAATTTATAGTTTTATTTTATTTTTATATTTCCAAGATTATTTCATTCAGAATAGAGATGTAATAAATATTTTATAGACAGCAACTGTTATGAAAATATAAATGTCAATGCTTAATAATGGTGACAGTTTGGTAGATGTTTTTCCATAATTAAGACATTCTTGTGAAATCCAATACATCCATTTAAAAAACAATTACTTCCATGACTCGAAATAAACTTCCTTTCTCTTTTGTTATTGTTCATCATTTTCTCCTCTTCATTCTTCGTTTTTCGATATGAAATGTATGTGTGCAAGGTACTACAGCAATTAAATATTCCAGATGGCGCGCGCTTTGAAATTTTATGGTATTAATAATCTCCTCAATAGATGTCACACAGTTGTAATATAATTTTTTCTCAATTATATAAATGCATATAGTTCTTGGAAACGGAGAATGTATTTGCTAAACTTCCACTCAATGAAATATTTGAGGTATTTAAACATTCTTCTTTTACATAGCAAATTTAAGTGGAAATTGATGGTCCAATACTTGATTTCCCGTAAACAAGCTTTGTCCGTAATTCTTTAATTTTCTATCAAGACGAAAGTTTTAGTTGAATATAATATTCTGCACTAGGTTTCTGAACTAAAATCATAATTTCCGTATTGCGCAAGTTGCTGAACTAAAATCGCAATTTCCATACACAGCACGTTGCTGAACTAAAATTGTATTATCCATTTATTCAGTAAGCTTCTAAAATCATTTGATTTCAATTGACAGTTACCCAGAAACAATAATAATTTCATTGTTGCTATTTGGATTATTTTATAATAATCAAACAATAACGAAGTACTTTAGTGAGCAATTCCTGTGAGTCAAAAGAATTTCTTGAAGTTCATAGATTGTGTTATCCAGCTCATTGTTTTCGTTAGCCAATTTGTTTCTCTTTCATCTACGTATAAAATGGCTTCTCTAGTACATTACGGTTTTTAAAAGTGTTATAATGTAGATTGATTTTTGTATCTTTAAATTGCGGAGGACCATGTACATAAATAACTCTGGTATGCTGTTGGAGTGCTGGTTCAATCACTTAGATGAGTAGATGCTAAAACTGTTACTTACTGTCTGCAGGAATGTTGTAGAACAAAACATTACTTGACTGCAACATATTTAATGATACACAACACTTACATTATAGTTTATACAGTAATGATAAACATGATATACTGATTCTGATCAAAGTTTGTTACTGAACAGCCCACTGCTGTTGTGAAATATTGAAAATAGTAAAACACTTAACAATGTCTGTCTTACTTGCACTGTCCCTCTGTAATCACTTTTTTGCGCGCGCGCCTAGCTTCTCTCTCACTGTAGCAAACCTTAACATAAAAATCCTAAAATAACAATTGACAAGCTAAAGTCGCACCATACTCCCCCCTCTTGATTGACAATAGTTCAATCATCTAAATGAGGAATTATGCACTGTCTTTGACTGGAAATGGCACAAGTTTAATAATTGGTCTCTTTACCACACCTGATTTGCATTTGACGCTGGCAACCCTTACTAAACCATGTGATCCAGGGTGTACTTCATGTATGACGCCCATTTTCTACGACAAAGGAGGTTGATTGTCTTCTTTGATGAGTACTAGTTGTCCTGGAGTTAAGTTCTGATGTTTAGATGTCCATTTTTTCCTCTGCTGCAGTTCATGTAGATAATCCTTAGAACATCTCTTCCAAAAATGTTGTTGCATTTGTTGGATATGCTGCCATCTTGAAAGTCTGTTCACTGGAACATCAGTTAAATCTGGTTCTGGAATATTCATTAAGGTATCTCCAATTAGAAAATGACCAGGTGAAAGAAACGACGGGTCGTTTGGATCATTTGACAGTACGGTGATGGGTCTGGAATTGAGACATGCCTCTATTTGACTTAATACAGTAGTCAGTTCTTCAAATGTGAGAATACTTCCTCCAACTACTCTCCTTAGATGATATTTCAATGACTTAACTGCAGCTTCCCAGATACCTCCGAAATGACTTGCTCTGGGTGGGATAAAATACCACGAGAATCCTTCTTGTAAGGAGAACTGCTGAATTGTGTTTTGAAACTGTTGAGCATTGAACATCGCGTGAAGTTCCTTGAGTTCGTGATGTGCCCCTACAAAATTGGTACCGTTGTCACTGTATATTTGACGACATTTTCCTCGGCGAGAGATAAATCTACGAAGAGCTGCAATGAATGCTTGAGCTGTGAGATCACTCACTAGTTCTATATGAATAGCCTTCGTGCATAAACAAACAAAAATTGCCACGTAAGCCTTTGCTACTGTGCGAGATCTGACGCTTGGTTTTATTAACAAAGGACCTGCATAATCCACTCCTACATTGATAAACGGTCGTGATGGTTTTACACGAACGGCTGGCAATTGTCCCATTAGCTGTGCTGAGGCGGATGCGTGTAACCGAAAACAAGTTAGGCAATGATGTATGACTGATTTTATTACTTGTTTGGCACGTGGGATCCAGAACTTCTGCCTCAAGGATGAAATCAGCATTTGTGTCCCTGCATGGAGTAATCTACGATGTTCCTCTTCGATGATGAGCTTGGTTAAATGATGTCTAGGTGGTAAAATTATTTGATACTTTTTATCATAAGAAATGTCTGCGTTTCGTAATCGACCTCCGACACGAAGCAATTGTTGCTCGTCTACGAAAGGATTTAGCGTTTTTAATTCACTCTTATTTGAAACTTGACCTGCTTTCTCCAAATCTTTATGTTCCTGCGTATAACTTGAGCGCTGAACGACTTTAATGCACATGTGCAAAGCTGTATTCAGTTCCTTGATTGTAAAATATCCCGTTTTCTTGTTCTTAGGGTTTCTGCAATTATGTATGAATCGTGGACATAATGCCGTGATACGAAGTAACTTATTCAATGAAGAACTTTTCTCTATGAAATTAGTGTCTGACTTGTAGTTTACCAACGAGGTGTTTGTTGCTTTCCGCTGCTCTGGAATATCCTCTGTCATTTCGTCATTGTGTTTAGGCCATTCTGCAAGCTGAAGCCATTGAGGTCCATGCCACCACATTTCTGATCGTTGCAGTTTCACTGGATCTGTTCCTCTAGTGATTAGATCTGCTGGATTATCCGTAGACGACACGTGATGCCAGTAGCTGGTTGATGTCATCTCTTCGATTTGTGATACTCTGTTTGCTACAAAGGGTTTCCATCTTGAAGCTGGAGATGAAATCCAGGCTAACACGATCATCGAATCAGTCCACAAATGAACTTCTGAAATGTTTACGTCGAGCATTGGAATTGTTTTTCGGAGTAGTTTGCTTAGTAGTACTGCTCCACATAATTCAAGACGTGGCAGAGATATTTTCTTCAGTGGAGCCACTTTTGATTTGGAACATAAGAGATGAACTGAAATATCTCCTGCTTTGTTTGAAGATCTGATGTAAATACAAGCCCAAAATTCCTTTCGCTAGAATCACTAAATCCATGGATTTGAACGTCGACATCTTCTTTTATGACCACACATCTCGATATTTGTATTTCCTTGAGGTCCCTGAGTTGTTGATACAGTTTTCTCCATTTTTTGTCTAAATCTGATGGTAAGTTGTCATCCCAGTTTACCTTACAAGACCACATTTCTTGCAAGAACACTTTGAATGAAGTAACTACAGGACTGATGAGTCCCAATGGATCAAATATTCTTGCTATTATCGAAGCTATTTGGCGTTTGGTAATTGCGTTAGATGCTGTAGAAATTATGTTGTCAAAGGGCAGTTTGCTTAATATTAGTAACTTATCTGAAGGTGGATCCCATGATAATCCTAAAGTTTGGACTTCTTGGTTTCCGTCGAACTGGAATGGTAATTGCACTTCTCTCTGTTCTTCTGGTACAGCAAGCAGTAAATCCGGATGGTTCGAACACCATTTCCGTAACTTAAAACAACCACTGTTCAAAATTTGAATGAGTTCTGATTGAATTTTAAGTGCTTGTTTCGGTGTTGAACAACCCGAGACGAGATCACCAACATAAAAGTCACGTTGTAATACTCTTGCACCTTGAGGATACTTCACTCTTTCTTGTTCCACCAGTAACTGAAGGCATGCGATAGATAAAAATGGGGAAGAAGCAAATCCAAATGTGACACGTTGTAACTCGAAGATTTTGATTGGTTCTGTTTGAGAAGATCTCCACAAAGTTCTCTGAATACCGATATCTTCTTCATGCACCTTTATTTGTTCGTACATCCTTTGTATGTCCGCTGAAAAAGCAATTTGATGAGTGCGAAACCTAACCAGAATTGAATACAAATCCTGTTGAATGGTTGGTTCTACCAGGAGCACATCATTCAATGAAACACCTGTTGAGGTTTTAGCTGACGCGTCGAAAACTACCCTGACCTTAGTTGTAGTACTGGATGGTTTTATGACTGCGTGATGTGGAAAATAACATATCCCGGCCTTGTCATGACTCTTTGGATTGACATCGACTTGCTTCATGAGACCTGATTCTTCATATTCCCGCATGAAATCACAATATTTTTCTTTCAACTCAGGTTGGCGTTCCAGTTTGCGTTCCATATGTAGAAATCTTCAAAAAGTCATAGAATATGATTCGCCTAATTGTTCGT
>JAGDQP010005694.1:0-61355 GCA_022664845.1 Lepisma saccharinum | reverse complement strand
CTGACGTCATGAAGTAACGAATTGTGCTTTTTACCACAATGTTTGCACACACCTGACTTACATTCATTTGCGTGGTGATGCTGGCTTTTAAGACAATTAAAACAAAAAGAATGTTTACGCACAAATTTCTGCCTATCTTTTACGTTAGCATGCATGAACTCTTGACATTTAAACAATGGGTGAAACACATGTTGTTTACAAAACATACACTGCGTATCGGAGGTGGAGAAATAAGCATTTGTTTTTCTCTCAAAATTGGATGACTTAGATTTGACATTCGAAACTTTATTTTCATTATTCAGATCAACAGGTGTGGATTTCATTGTTTCTAGTGCCTGACACCTACGTTCTAAGAATGAAAAGAATTCTAACAAGGGAGGAAAGGATTTATCATTAATTTGTAATTCCCATGTGCGTTTAGTATTGCTGTCTAACCGAGTAAGAAAATGCTGCGATAATATTACTTCCTCCAATGGAGTTTCAATGTTCAAGGCTTTCAATGCGTTTAAATTACTACTGGCATAATTTACAAATTCTCTTAGCTCAGAAGCATCTTCCTTTGTAACTTGTTTCATGCTTAACAAATTACGAACGTGTGTAGCTGCAATTAAACGTTTGTTAACATACCGTTCTTTTAACTGATTCCACGCGATTTTATAATTTACCTCGGTTACTTGAAGGTTTGCGATTAGTTCGTATGCTTCACCTCGTAACGATGAACGCAAATAATGAAACTTCTGAAGCGTTGGTACAGAATTATTATCATGAATCATAACCTTGAAATTATCAGAAAATGGTAACCACTGTTCATATTTACCTTCAAATATGGGCAACTCAACTTTTGGTAATTTTAACTGACTATTAATATTACCTCCAAAATCACCCTGACCGCTGTTCTTTTGTTGAGTATGCTTATTTACAATATCCTCATATTGTGAGTTTACACTATAGTACGTGGTTTCGAATTCCTCTCGGTGCGAATCATGACAACCTTCATCGTCATTTACCTCTAATTCTAACTGAACATCATTAAACTTTTCTGGTATTTCTGAGAGACTGGCAAGACGAACCACAAGTTCACGAACGTTGCTTGATTCTTGAAAGTCCTGAATAAATGTCGGCATTCTTGTAAGCTGTGCTTTATGCACGGCTCTTTGTTTGATCAGTTTCTTCTTCTCCCTTCATCCATGACGTAGAGAATAATTATTTGTTGCAATGATGTAAAACACAAATAAGAGACTAACCACTGTATATGGATACACTGAATCTGGTTATTAACTGACAGTCAGCTGTAGTATTTTCGCACAAAAAAAATGCACAAACGTTAAGACATGATTGCCAGTATACACAAAATTTGCCAATATTCTGCTTCACAACAAAGAAAACGAACCAAATGACACATACACAAACGCAACCGTCTGCTTGAATTACACTTGCTTGTTCGCATGGGTATCTTCACTAAACACCACAAGTTTTCACTGCAAATCTACACATCCGGTCCGGAGGACCAAAAATAATGTTATAATGTAGATTGATTTTTGTATCTTTAAATTGCGGAGGACCATGTACATAAATAACACTGGTATGCTGTTGGAGTGCTGGTTCAATCACTAAGATGAGTAGATGTTTAAACTGTTACTTACTGTCTGCAGGAATGTTGTAGAACAAAACATTACTTGACTGCAACATATTTAATGATACACAACACTTACATAATAGTTTAATCAGTAATGATAAATATGATATACTGATTCTGATCAAAGTTTGTTACTGAACAGCCCACTGCTGTTGTGAAATATTGAAAATAGTAAAACACTTAACAATGTCTGTCTTACTTGCACTGTCCCTCTGTAATCACTTTTTTGCGCGCGCGCCTAGCTTCTCTCTCACTGTAGCAAACCTTAATATAAAAATCCTAAAATAACAATTGACAAGCTAAAGTCGCACCAAAAAGTAACACTGAATTTTTGGCGTCTTCGATCTCTGACACGAAGTTGACATCTATTTGATGAACTGCTATATATAGACTAGAAAACTTTAATTTTACATTCTTTATTTTCTATTTTAATCGAGACGAACAATTGAGTCTAAGAACAGGAAAATTTGCTTAAATCGTATACATTGAAAGAAAAGCAAAGACCCTTCTAGCAGATCGGTTGAAAATAAGAAATAATCGGTGGACAAACACACACACTCTGTCCAATGTTCTTGCTTTGTTTTATGCAAGGGTTTGTCGTCGAAACTTAATTTGCAAAACACGTTAAACTGAGCTGAAATGCCTTTTGTTCTCAAAAGGTTTTCCCCATGGTATTATGTACAAATTGTAAAATAAGTTCATTTGTTTTGTTTATTTACTACGAGTTAGCACGGATACGCCATTTTGTTTCCTTCTTGTTACAAAGTAATGTGACAGTCACAATAGAGAAGGGACTCGCCATCGTAAAGAATTTCGGAAGTAATGTCGCCTTACCACAGTACCATATATGAACTAGTTCTCAGGTACCTGATGGGATTATAAAGACTCTTTCCAAAGCATTAACTGGGAGCTGCTTCGTTAGCGTAGGCGGTAGAATGTCGGATCACTGGAGGCTACGGTTCGATTCTTGCCATGGTCACGTTCAATCTCTTTCTTTTACATGACAACATTAATTTCTTTCTTACTACTTACGAATAAATGCTCCCTTTTGCTTGTTTTCTTTTAATTTTCAACATTTCACAATGCCAAGTAGTGCACCTCAGAATATCATTTATAATACAAATGATTTAAAATTAGATCTTATGTATTTAGATTTATTGAAACTTTGAGAAACTTTACACTTCTGGATTTACTTGACAAGGCTAGAGTCTCTCTGGTCATTAAGTTAATTACGTTATCTGTGGGAAGAGGTAGAAAAGTGGTTCTGGCACTAATTCAACGTAAAATGTCACTTTGCATCTGATGCAACTAGGTAACAACGAAGGAAATATCAGGATAAGCAATACATTTTCGAACACGAGGTGAACTTCTTCTCATCCGTCACATTTTGTTGTATCTAGACGTAGTCACCCGAAGGAAATACTTGAAAACATGTGCATCTGTAGAAAATGTCAGGCTGTAAGGTAGCACAGATGCTATAAAAGGCTTGCAATTAAAGCTTTCACTTATTTATTTATTTCTAGATAAATTGAAATACGCCACTAAAACTTCTTAAATTTGGACATATCCGTTGACGAGTCAATCAAACAACAGCAACTAAACTAGTAGTAAAAATAGTGCATGTATTAAAAATATATGAGCACTGTGTGACTTTGTACGGCATTTTAAATGATAAATATTACATATACGGTATTTCTACATTTTGCAAACATTTCCCAACTGAGCAGTGTATTTTGAAAATTTAGTTTCTTTGTCGAAATTGCGACCAAGACAACTCAGATTTCTAATATGTCCCAATAATCACAATACTACAGGTAATTTTCTTGTTTATCTAAATTCGGTAATACAAGCGAAGAAATTACATACTTTAAATCATTGAATATTTAAGCATTGTTATTTATGTTCTAAAAATCAATTCTACTTTATATTTTGTAATAATTTATTCCGGTTTTCGATCATTTACAATCTAAGATAAGAAGTATTCTAAAATCTTACTTTCTCTGAATACAATGTATGTACAATTAATCTTAGTAATTTAAATATCTTTTCGTTTGAATAGAAAAAAATCCCTTTCGGTAGGCCTACAGGCTGAGGTATATCTCGAAGTTTTTTTTTTAAAAAATCAAATCTCGCCTTATATGAGAGCTATCGAGAAACTATTTATTGATTTGTAAATTATTCATCAAGAGCTGTTCAACGATACCCCACAAGACGTGTATATATATATCATCATCATCATCATATTCAGCCGTTTTCTATCCACTGCTGGATAAAGGCCTCCCCCCTTTCTTTCCACATATCTCGGTCTGCTGATATCCTCATCCATGTAGCTCCTGAAAAACGCTTGATTTCATCTACCCATCTTACATTTGGACGTCGTCTCGGTCGTTTCTTTTCTCTAGGAATCCACTGTAGTACATTTGTCGTCCACCTTCCATCTGTTCGTCTAGCTATGTGACCGGCCCATCTCCACTTCATCTTCTTCGCAGTCTTGATTACATCCTCTACCTTTGTTTGTGCACGAATCCATTCATTTCTCTTCCTGTCCCTCCTGGTTATTCCTAGCATGCACCTCTCCATTGCTCTTTGTGTGACTCTCAATCTTTGAATCGTTCGCGCATTCAATGTCCAAGTTTCGCAGCCGTACATCATTACAGGTAAGACACATTGATTATAAACTTTACGCTTCAGACACATTGGAAGTTTGCTTTTGAAAATAAAGTGTAGTCTTCCAAAAGAACTCCACGCCATTTTACATCTTCTATTTATTTCATCAGTCAACTTTGCACTCGATGTTTTAAGCTGGCCTAGGTAAACATACTCATCAACTATGCCTATTGTCTCTCCGTTAATCTTCACTTCCTTCTTTGCAGCATGTTGGTTGTACATTACTTTTGTTTTACTTAAGTTCATTTTAAGGCCTATTTTCGAACTCTCGTTACTCAGTTCTTCCATTCTGGTTTGTACTTCTTCTGCACTTGAAGCAAACAGGACTATATCATCAGCGAACCGTAGGTGATGAAGATATTCGCCATTAATTTTAATTCCAACTTCATCCTAGTTTAAATTCTGGAACACTCTCTCCAGGACCGCACAAAACAGTTTTGGAGAAATTGAATCTCCTTGCCTTACCCCTTTTCCAACTTTAAATTTTTCACTGTCTTGATGCAGCCTAATGACAGAAGTGGCAGTCGAGTAAATGTTTCGCAGTAACTTGATGTATGCACTTTCGATGCCTTGATGTTCAAGTGATTTAAGTACTGCTGACAAGGAGACCGAATCGAAAGCCTTTTCAAAATCTATGAATCCCAAACATAATGGAAGTTCATATTCATTAGTCCTTTCCATAACTTCATTCAATGTTTGTATGTGGTCCATTGTGCTAAATCCACGACGAAATCCGGCTTGTTCCCTTCCCTGATTAAAATCCAAGTCTCGTTCAATACGATTCAAAATAACTTTGGTGAACATTTTGTATAGGACTGACAGTAAACTAATTGGTCTGTAGTTTTCTACGCGTTCTTTGTCCCCTTTCTTGTACAACAAAATGATAAGGGCATTGTTCCAACTTCTGGGTATTTCTCTCTTCCTCAAGCACATCGAGAATAATTTAGCAACTTCCTCTTTCATCTTTTCACCTCCCCATTTAAACATCTCTGCTGTGAGTCCATCTTCTCCTGGTGATTTTCCGTTCTTCATCCCTCGAAGTACTTTATCCACTTCTTCTTTCATTACGTCTGGGACATCAACATCAATTTCTTCTGAATCTTCATTTCCTAGTTCTTCCTCGGAGTAGTACAATTCTGTGTAGAAATTTTGAAATATGTTTATAATTTCTTCCTTATTTCGTGTTACGGTCCCGTCTGGTCTCTTAACTGCAATTATTTGCTTTTTCCCAATCATGAGCTGCTGTTTGGCTTTCTTCAGGCTCTTGTTTTCCTCGATTGTATTTTTAACAAGATTTTCATTATATCTTCGTACATCCTCTCTTATTTTCTTTCTTACGGTTTTATTTAGTTCTATGTACTCAATCCTCTTTATGCAATTTTCCTCTTCTTTCATTTCCCGTCTTTTCTTCATCAAGAGCTTAGTTTCTTCTGAGATTTTGCTCTCTTTTTTCTTTCTGGTACCTGCTATCTCCTTGGCTGTTTTTCTTGTTATCTCAGACAGTATTTTATTTCTGATATCGATGTCTTCTTGATCCTCTAACTCTTCCAAGGCGCTGAATCTGTTGCTTAGTTCTATCTCGAATGTCTGTCTGTGTTTTCCAAGATTTTCCAGATCTAAAACTGACGGTTTTCCTCTGATAAGCTTCTTTCTCTCTAGTTTAGTATTTAGTTTCAGCTTACATCTCACCATCCTATGATCACTCGAGATTTTGAAACTGTTGAGAACAGACACGTCTTGCACAATTGCCCTGTTATTTGATAGAACGTAGTCTATTTCGTTTTTGGTCCCATTTGGGCCTTTCCATGTCCACTTCCTCTGGGGCGGTTTCTTGAAAAATGTATTGGAAATGAACAGTCTGTTGGCTTCTGAGAATTCCACTAATTTCTCTCCTCTCTTGTTTCTTTTGCCAAATCCAAAGTTTCCCACTTTCGTGTCACTGCTCTTCTTGGTTCCTACTTTCGCATTGAAGTCTCCCATTACAATTTTGTAATGCGATTTGCTACTATCCAAAATCTTCTGAATCTCCTCGTATAGGTCTTCGACTTCCTCCTCCGGGTGCGAGGTTGTTGGAGCGTACACTTGTATAATTTCCATACTGTATCTCTTGTTAATTTTTATTACTACCCGTGCGATTCTATCTGAAATTCCTTCAATTTCTGTGATTCGTGACTTCAGGTCTTTATTAATTATAAAGCCAACGCCTGTCGCTTTTCCAGTTTCTGTTCCTTTGTAGTAGAACGTGTGCCCTGACGGTAGTTCCAACTGTTCTTCATTCTTCCTCCACACTTCTGATAGTCCTATGATGTCCCACTTAATCCTAAGCGAGTATATATATATATATATATATATACTCGCTTTGATTCGCTGGGAGCGCTGCCCACCAGCCCCCGTAGGGGGTTGGCCCTTACTTCAGTGTTTTTGAGAGGATGCATTTATTTGGAATTTTTCAATGATTGGGAAACTGGGTTTTTGGGGCGGCTATTTTGGATCCAAGTTGACGACTTTTTGAAAGTTTTCTTATATTGTCGTGACCTACTTGTGATAATACATATTCAAGTAAAAATTCATTTATCCAGCTCAAACGGTGTGTAAAATGGGATTTTGGGCGACCATTTTAGATTTAAGATGGCAACTTTTCCCAAATATTGTACTATTTCCCTAAACTACTCGTCATAATGCACCTTTATGACAAATTTCGTATCTCTAGCTCAAACGGTGTGAAAAATGGGTTTTTAGGTGCACCATTTTGGATCCAAGTTGACGTCTTTGGATACATCATGTAATATTTTAGTAACATAAAGTGATAATGTACCGTGTTACCAAATTTGATATTTCTAGCTGCAGCCGTTTAGGCTGTGTATTCTATACAACAATGGGTTCGGCGGCCATTTTGGATCCAAGATGGCGACCGATTTTGCTCATTAACGAACTTAACTGAGCTATGAAGCTTAGAAACAACATATACAAATTTCGTTCAAATATCTTCAAAATTATGGCCGCTATATATATATAGATACATATATACTTCGAAATCTACCTAAAAACAAGTTTTTGATATTTACATAAACACACACATACGTACTTGATGTGTGATGTACACTACGTAATTACTACTCGTCATGTTCACAAGAGCAATCAAGCCAGTAATTTGTAAAGGAAGTCGAGTCGGTACTTCTTCTTTTATCTCATAAATAATTCATTACTACTTATATCCAACGTATCTTTACTTTTAATTGTCTCAACCAACAAATTGCACATCCTTTTCTTAAAGGTACTGTTTTCAGAATTTTGTTGATACCTACTTTGAGCTTCATAAATGGAACAATTTGGAATGAATATAATTGATTGAGAGGATACGCTTTCTTTTACAAATGCGACGAATTTGTCTGTGCTAAAGAAAACAACAAGAGAGCAAGAGAAGAAGAACGTAATTTTTAATCTTTCATAATATTCTAGTGTAGTTATTGCTGTGTGTAATTGCTTCCGTTAAACCATCAACAGTAAATAAACCAGAGAGAAGAGGTTGTGGTCGTTGAGGTTTGAACACCAAAGGGCAAAGAACCGCTTTGAAAGATAGTCTTTCTGTTATTTGTCATTTGAGCCTCGCCGCCTTCGGTGAAACGCGGTTCAAACTGCAATACCTTGACAACAGCAATTATAGCAAGAGCCAGAGTGGAAAGTTATTGCAAGCATGCCGAGGAAATTCCAAGACTTGATAAGGTTCAATGAGCACTACTTTTTTTTCATAGACATTTCTTTATGCTTATTCGTATTTTCCCCTCTCTATGCTCTTTCTTAGCACTACAAATGTACACTTCTTGTACAATTGAAATTAATCAACTTTTGATAATTTCTGTAAACTTGTAGTACAGTCAGCGCCAAGAGTTTGTACCCACTCGAAAAATTTCATCAAATAAATTTGAAATAGATTGACCGATTTAAGTACGTTTACCTGTATCTTAAAGAAAATGTGATTTTCTATAAGTTACATAAAAACTGTTCTCAAATCGGTCTATCCTTTGTCAAGTTATCTGGCAAACTTCTGACGCTTATTGTAAATTTTCAGGAAAACTATGGCCTAATAAACTCAGGTGCATTCACGTTCACATCAAATTCCTTCAATATGCTATTTCAGTTGCTCATATGAAGTACAAAAAATGTATTACCATATTGTTCCAAATATAAGTTCGACTTCATTTTCAGGACCTCTGTCGGAGGATAAAAGTATTTGCGCAAATATAAGTCGAGCTTTTAGGTAGATTTCGAAGAAAAATCTACCTATTGAGATCGGTACGATGTCTAAGTATACACACACACACACACACACACACACACACACATATATATATATATATATATATATATATATATATATATATATAAGGTAAATTTAAGACAAATGAAGGAGAAAAAAAGATAATACTTACAGCTTACTTTCGCATTAGATAACACATACTCACATGTACTGTACACATAAAAAAGTCACTATATTTCGTGTCTTCACACTTTTTCAAGTAAAGAGTAAGAGAGCGAAGTTCACGTGTTCGCATAGTTTAAGTATGAAGAGACAGTGGCGACACGTAGCGGGCAAAACATCAAAACTGGAGAACAACTGACTGCTGTAGCGCGTAAATTTCCGTAACTTGAAATAATAATAACTGTATAGCGTGTAAGTACAAGGTGGGATCGTGGATGGAAATGTGTTGAAAAGGGGAGCTTAGAGTTATTGAAGGTACAATAATCAATTCAATTTAATCTTCCTTATTTAAAATCACAAACGTAAAAATGGTCTAATTAGCGTAACTCAATCTGCTGGTGCCTTAATAAGACAAATCTTGGCAACATTTCTCTAGCTGTAACAGTAGCTCGTGGATAAAACCTTAGCTTTCTAAACCAATATTACACGAACGTGGATTCGAGCCCTGGTCAGGTCAAGTTTTTCTCCTACTAGTTGATAAGGCAATAGTAACATCTCATCATCTGATGACAAAAGTATAGAATTTGCTAGCAAGAGAGAGCGAGAGGGAGAGAGAGAGAGGAAATCATTTCAGACCTATGGAAAGAACTGTCTTCTTTACTGAAGAACAGTTTAGTATCTTAGTGACTCATCATTCGTGGGGATGTTGAACTTTAGGGATATTGAATTTGTATGAACTTTCGGGATAGTGAATTTGCTGTATGGTATCTTGATCCGACTTTGGATATAACAACACTTACTACTTAATTTGTATTTAACATTCACATATAATATACCGACGTTCTGTCAACACCCACCACATCTATGATGTTATATTTTATACATAATAATTACTTATGTCCTGAAATGCTTGTATGAATACATATGAAACTGATTATTAATATTTTATCTAATTATTCATGCTTTTCAGAATATATCATTAAATAAAAATAAATTTTCCAGAACGGGATTCGAACCCACGTCCTCACGATTAGAAGGCACGCGCTCTACCACTTTTTTTTGATGATTTTTTATTACTTTGAATACATTTTGATTTCCTACAACGACATATGCAAAAAAGAAAAAAACTATCATTAACTTTAACTAGAAAAAAGAAATATTATAAAACAAAATGATTATATAGAAAATGACATTTTTAAAGGTATACATATTCAACTGTTGTGTTTGAACCCACAATACCACAACACAAACACCATAAATATGCCAGACATTGCTTCTATAAGGTATTTGTTATAAATGTAGCAAAATATTTATGTTTAGCTTGAGTTTGTATCGTACTATATTGCATCATTAAATAATATTGAAATTCTAACACGTCATAATTACCCAAAATATAACTTAGAAACTGCGCTATATACCAAATTACAGCATTATTTTAAACTCTGGGATAATAATTAAACTTAGACCTCCTAATAAGTTGGTAATGTATATTATTAGGAGAAGTTCGTGTTATTAACCTTAACAGTCTTCTGCACTGATCCCAAGTTTGTTTAGATAATTTGCAAGACGTAAGTCCATATTCTAGAATGTCAATATTTGCACATTTGGTACATTTATTGTCTTCACCAAAACGATGTTCGTATCGTTTATCTCTAGTGTCAATAGCATCATGTATCACCAAATACCATAGCGTTCGTTGTTGTGCAGTGAAGAAGGGGCAAGTATATTTTTCCAAATTATGTGCCAACTGTAGTTAGGCTCTTGACTATATAATCGATGAGTAGGGGCATTACTTCGTAACATTGGTAAATTTGTTTACTAGTTGGTTGATTCATGTTTATATTTATTTTTCATACAACACGAAACTGAGGATCACACTGTAATGACTCAAACCTTGAGGTAGGTCATGCAACGCTAAGGGAAGTTCCGATGTGTGGTGTTCTGTCAAGCTCAAAAGTATAGGTGCTGAAAGGAGTGGGGGTTGTAATTCCACAACTTGTATACTTCTTCGTATCAACAGACTCTGCCTTATCACACACATTCAGCAGATTGTGTCCCCCAAGACCATATCCATAGCACAGGTCATTGTATCGCACTCTATAGACATATTGAAACCAAAGAAACCAGCCATATTGGGATTGTATTTGATTACCTTGAACTTTCGTCATTGGCAACACATTAGCTACATGCCATATCTTCGACAATATATAAATATTGATATATTTCACTAGTGAAAGCATGCTCAATGAACTCTTTTTTATAACTGACTTAATTTTTGGAGTCTCGCGATTAATAGTTTATAATTATATGCGATCATTTCTTCATATTTTGTTTCGAGTCGAATACCTAACAATTTAAGTTTAGTAAGTTGCATAAATTTTATATCAATTTGTCCTTCGTTATCATATATTACCAAGTTTTTCGTTTTCCGTTTGCTAAGTGCCGACCCTGAAGCCTGTTCATAGATATCAATATACTTCTGGATAACACGATGTTCCTTTACACAATTCACTATTGAGGACACATCGTCAGCATATGCAAACACTTTTTGATGCATTGGAGGACACATAGCTATGTGTAACTCACTTTGTAATTTATACAAAAGTGGGGATAAGACCACCGCATATAAAAATAAACTACTGGGATAACCTAAGCGGATCCCTCTTTGCATCTTCAGCGCAGGCAACAAATGATTATTTAACATTATTTCAGTGGTAGCGTCTTTATACAACTATTGTAGTTGTCGTATGAATTTCCTCGCCACACCGTAACGTTGTAGAATATACAACAAATACGTATGGGAAATTTTATCGAAGGAAGAATCAAAGTCAAGATGGAGCACGTGAGAAGTAATTTTAGAATTTTGTGCTACTGCGATGTAATCTCTAAGCGTTAGTAGTATTTGGAAAAGATTTTTACCAGGGCCACCACCATATTGATGGGGACTAATTAACTCCAATGCATATTTACTAAGTCGATATATAAGACAACGACTAATTATCTTCACATCTGTCGTCATTAAGGAAATGGGTCGATAGTGACCGATTTCGATCGATTGTGGAACTTTAGGTATAAAGAGCATCGTTGCAGGTGATGGTCGTTTAATAGATGACGGCTCGTTCATCCATTGGTTAACAAACTGGGTAAGAGTAGTTCCCATTATAAACCAAAATTTCTGATAGAGTCCCGGCGAAATATCATCAATTCCGGGACTGGCTTTGATATTAGCTTTATTTACCGCTTCTTTGACTTCATCAGCGGTATAGGCGCTAACACAGCTTTATTTATTTCTGGAGTTATACAATGAGGAACGTATTGTCCAGTTTCGAAAACACTGACAGGGTCATCGTAAGGTTGGAAGACTGCCGTATACTTTTCCACAAATGCATAGCGATTGCCATCATAACCTTCTTGAAGTCTATCATTTATGTTATTAAGTATTTTATTACGTTTTACCTCATGTAATAAATAGATCACTGAATAATATTCAGTCGGGTCAAGAAAATGAACTTTACTAGTCTGTATATACTCGTAATGTTTCTTACGGTGATATGTTAAGAACAGAGCTTTATATTTTTAAACCAATTTTAGTAAAGCGCGATTTTGAATTGCGTCTTTTTGTGCCTCTAAGAGACACCGATAGTAAAAGGTACATTTACTCCATTTATCTCGATTTTGTGAATGAGTATACCATCGGATAAATGATTGTATTTTGTGTTTACAACACAGATACCACCAGTCAACAATTTTCCTATATTTACTTTGTTGTGTAAGCCAATAATTCCACTTTTGTTGCAGTTGTTCGCTGAACCTGGGGTCTTCCAATACACTATTGTTGACTTTAAAATAATCAGTACCTGTCTGTAATATACGTGTCTGAACTCGTAACTTAAGCACTATGCACAGATCATCGGAAACACATACTGGGTATTGAAAATTTTCCTTCATTTGGTGTATCATCTCTGGTTTTATATAAAACCTGTCTATACGAGAACTTGCATTTGCTGGAATATAGGTTGGAGCATAGTCTTGGGAATGTAATATATGCCATATGTCGACAAAGAGGAATTCATTTTCGAGGTCTCGAAGTGCTGGGCAATAATTTTGTCCTGATTCTGAATCTGACCTATTTGTGATGGAATTGAAATCACCGCCCATAATTACAAATGATGTGTGCATTCGTAAATAAATTGGTACGTCATGAGCATAGAATGAGTTTCTTGTATTCTGTTTTGCGTGCCTGACGGCTCGTAAATATTAATTAATGTGATTTGTTGATAACGCAGCGCGGAAGCGTCGTACTATAAATTCGTCAGAGTAATACAATTGCGGGCTACAATCACTGTACCCAAATTATTATTATTATATATATAGTTAGCATACACAATGTATTCTGCTGGTAATTGTGTAATTTCAGGACCCACTTCCTGTAAAAATATTATCTGAATATCTGATTTGATAATAAAGTCTTGAACGGCGCGCCTACGAGTGTGACTTAATGCACCCTCAAGATTAATACTCGCAATGGTGAATATCTGTGCCATGATCACAATAATTAAGGTTAAGGAAGACATACTGTCTGAAGGCACGCTGTTTAGTCACGACACCGCAATTCACAACTTCCCCAGAAATTTAATTCATCACTCCCTCGGGACGTCCCTGATCTTGTAGTTCACACACTCTTCCTTTGGTATTCGATTTTCCAATAGTTAAATTCGGTTTCTTATGTGATCGTTTCCGCTTTTTTTCTTTGTAGGTACCATCTTCAGATTCCCTTGTGTTTGAGCTATCTAGCTTACTTGTATCTGCGGGGTCTTCACCTACATCCGTTGCCGATATAATGGCCGTTGAGTTTGGAGGGAAGGAATCACTTCACTTGGTCTTGTCTGTAACTCCGCAGAGTAGGCGCTCACACTTTCGTCACTCACGCCAGATCTAACACACTGCACTCCCGGTACTATTGTGTTGGCGAGGGGGCCGTTGACATTGATTGAATTTCTAGTTGATTCTCTGGAGCCGAGATTACTGTAGTTTCTGGTAAATGCTGGAACACTTGTTCTGCGATTACTGCTGACGCCGCTGATGTTTCTAGCTGGTCACCTTCCACAATATTAATAACACCGTCGGAGGAACCGAAGTTGTTTACTACTTGTTTAGTTATGATGTCACAATTCAAGGAGGAATTTTTAGTTTTAAAACTCTCCACCTTTCCCACTAACTTCTCCAACTGGTGGAAAATCTTCGTCTCAGAATCTAGGAGGACTGGACACCGAAGACCCTGTCACTTGTTTCACCTGCCGTTCACCACTCACAACACGTTGGTCACATTCTTGATACGTGTGTAAAACACTATTACATTTATATCAGCTTTTTACCTGATTGTTATATTGGGCTAGGTAACGTTGGTTCCCGATCACTACAAACGTGGGAGTTTCACTGTTAAGTTCAATATATATTAATTTCCGTCCTGTTGGCATTCTGTAACGATGTCCTGAATGATAATATTCGCCCTTGATTGATTTCACTATGCCATACTTAGACATTACATGTTGAATGCCCGTATGAGTCATTTCATTTGGATATTCACAGAAGATTTGTTCACATAATAAAGCAGAAGCTAACTTCACATAAACACATTTTCGGTAACCGTGAAGTTGAATTGCTAACATTTGTTTCTCTTCCAATTTAAACACTTCATAAAAAAATCGTGCACTTTATACGTGGCTGGACGTTGAACAGGTGTTGAAAAGTTCAAACATAAGGTGTTAACATGTATCACTACCATTCCCACGTCCAATTTCACTGCCGATACAGCACACGATATTCACGAGGAGAGCGCTGTGAACACATATCCACTCGCTAACGCAGCTAAGCTGCGTCTATACCACTGAGCTAACATGAACACATCTATTTATTTATTTCTGATAGAACTCCTTCTGGATAAAGGACTGAATTTTCGGTGCTGAAGACAATGAAATTCATATACGTTGCAAATGCTGTTGTTTCTCTTTCCTTTCTCTTGTTTATTGTACTATGAATGCAAGAACTAAATTTGCTGTCTTCACTTCCAATGCTAATGTGCTTTTACGTATGGAAACATAGGTGGCAAAACGATCACGTGCTCAGATGTATGGATGGTTTCCAAATACTGTATCATTACGTATTTGAATGAATGTTACTTTTTTCTCCACTTAATAACATTTCAACATGTCTTATTGCACTTAAAAAAAACACACATCTGCACCTTTATTCCCAATTGCGAAGGTTCATCCTTCCTTCCAAGGCTCGAACCTGGCATCTTTGGTTTACTCTTTCCGAAGATTCCCGAAGTTGGACTTAAAGAATTTTCAGCTGAAAATTGCCGTAATCAATGCGGTCATCCTTTTTGGAATAGGGTGTACATTTACGAAGGAAGGAAAGGGGAAACAGATATTTCCCACTCGTCCAGAACTGATTAAGCGCAACATATTTTGTGTTGTCTAGGTTCATTAGTTTGCATTTCAGGAACTTTATTTGTTCGCTGTACAATATGCACAATAGAATCTGACCTTTAATGCAATAGGTGCCGCTGCTTATGCTGGCTGAAATATTCTCCAGATCAATAAATATAAATAAACGAGTCCTGGTAATTACTTGATTGTAATAGTTCCTGAGCTTCAGTTATTACTCGTTTGTCAATAACACTCCAAACATGGATCTATACTTTGTAACTGCTATTTATAAACATCATACCAATAAGATTGATGAGAGTAAGAATATTAAAACTCGGATAGGAATTCTTTATACGCATTCGATATTTTCATGTACAGGTATTTTGAAAAAGTATATAATTTTACTCATAGTTAGCAACACTGGCACCATTACAACATCCACTGAAACACTACGTTACTTTGTCATGCATAGGTGTTGCATCCAGCAGAAAGAATACCTTTCTTGTTATAATTAAGTAAATACAACAATTCGTGGTTTATTTATTTCTGTTCATTTATCTGGTTGTTAAGTTCTACAAGATACTGAAACACAGTACTAGTAGGAAGAATATTGAAGCTTAAACTGAAGAACTACTGAAATAGATCTGTCTTCAGACTTAAAAACAGATTATGAATAAGGAAAATTTGAAACAAAGCATTCGAAGTTCTTTGTATTATTATAATATATTTTTTGGTTTAAAATACGTTAATTTAAAAGATAATATAACGACATGCAGTGTTCTGCTTTATAAAATAAAATAAAACAATTGTTTATTTGAAATATATTTAACTCTCATTCGCTATTGCTGAACATTTTAGAATTTAATGAGAATCAAACGCATGTAAGTACACATTTATATAGTCAAAGGAGTGCAAAGAGAAAATATGGTGAAATTTAAAATCGTTTTGTCTTATATTTATAGAATGCAAGATGTTCATATATTGCACATACACACACCAATGTTCAGTGTACAGTATAACCCTATTTACATGGAAACGCATAAATATATATCCAAATTTTATAATTTCATTTAAACTTTGAGCTCTTTTTCTATATAGAATAGCTTGAGAACGCTTCTTTTGCTTCTGAGCTCCTCAATTATGAGCTCGCATTTGTTCTTTAGGAGGCTACTAAACATGTATTTTAAAGGCACCATAAAACCAAATATTTCTGTTAGACAGGCACGGGTGAATATTTCGGAGCTGTATCTCAAAATGAATTATGAGCTCTTTCGCCCCTTTCTTAGTTTCTGTATGAGCTATAATCTTCTGTGATTGTTCTAAGTTACCGTAGTTTAATTTTTTTAAGCAATTTTAGACACGAGTTCTAAACAGGACTGTGCTTCAAATAACTTAAAAATGGTCTCGGGCTCGCAAGTTCCTTCATAAATCAGGGGGAGTTAACCAAATATACATACACATACACACGATGGCGCATAAGAATAAATACTGTATATTATATGTGGTAGTGTTATTGTATAACGAATGGACAGTGGCGAATCGTTCTTGTACTCAATAATGGCAACAAAATGAAGAATAAAATGACTGTTATAGGACATGCTTGCATTAGAAAATACGTTCATTTTAATTATATTTCCTCGAGAGAAATTTAAACAAAGTTCTCGGAACAAATATAAATATTTAACAAAAAGCTCGCTTGAGCCCTTGCGAGTCACCTCAAGCACACTTCTGGTTCGAAAGGAAAGAGCCATTTATTACAACATATAATTTCAATATTTACCGTAGCAGTATTTCTTTACAACAGAAGGACATTTGGAGTATTGAAAAAGCAAAACATTTTTGTTTCTCAATGTGATTACATATCACAATTTACTTTTCCAAGCTTCAATTACTTTCTCAGTTTGTTTTGGATTTATCTGAGAAACACAGACTTGTTAGTAAAATCGCCCTTACAAAATGTAGTATCAAAGTTCGTTTATACAATTTAATTTTTCATTTTATTAATGACATTTCTGGACTTTAATTAGTTTCTGTTTTTCTGAATGTGTATGTTTTTTTTTAAAGAGAATCTGCATTTCAATGTGGCCAACTGGTTTCAGGTGATAACCTTTTATTAATCAAAGATGACTTTGAGGAACACTGTGTGTTACATCACTACTAATTATATTCAGGAATCTGAATTAGAATTTATTTATAATCTTTTGGTATTTTGGCTCTCCCCTAAATCAAGTAGGTTAGAGGATGTGTAAGATATCGTCCAGAGCCTTAGTTAATACCATTCCGACATTCGCCTGGAGAAACCGAGGGTAACCAGGGAAAGACTTAACCTGGATGGACAGCTACGGAATTCGAAGTCGTCTGCCTATCCATTGCCGATCCATCATAAAATGTGAGTCCCATAGCTCGTGTCAATAACAATTCATTATTCATGTACCGTGCAATAGTTTACAAAAGAATATTAAAAAACCATCAAATCACATAACAATGTGAAATATGGAAGAGAGAAATTTTAAATTAACGAGCGTACTAATATTTCAGTCAGTACTGTAATAGTTTATAGAGGGCAGACAATGTCCAAGTTTAAACCAGATACAAAATTGCGAGACCTTAACTTGTTTTCCCACTTTACAATTCTGATTTTGTTTTTATATTTATATTCGAATGTCACGGTAAATTCGACTGTATCGGCAGTAATGAGTTAAATTATCACCCTACTCTAAAATATTAAGGAACATAAATATATAAGGCAATTCTGCTGACATAATGCGTGACGTAGTTTTTTAATTATATTTGACGCTTCATTTGCTTTCCTCCTCAGATTCTCAGATTTTAAACTAAAATGTACAATTTTAGATTGTAAAGAGTATCTTCTTTTGTATGAACAACTAAGCACGCGCTTCGTGACGGTGTGTTAGAGTCTCTTGAATATTCCGTAAATTTTTGGGAAACGCATTGAATGTATCATTGTTGGGTAAATGCCCTAGTCTTCTATTTTCGGTTTGACTATCTCTTTCGTTTGTGTATTCCTGTTTCCTTCAGAATTAATATAACAGTAAAAACTTGGATGGAGAAAGAGAATAAATAAAATTGTCGAACTGATACTCGTACAGTGAAAGGACCCCGCACAAACCTTATGGAAATTGGATTTTGGTGTAATTGCTTGAAATCGTGATATGTTGTAGATCTTGTCATCTTGAGAAAAAGTCTCCATGGCCACCAATCACTGACCGTTTGGCCACTGCGAGGCTACCTTTTTAAAACACTCGAAGATAACGATATTCTTGGATTTGCACATCTGAATATGCACATCCTATATAGTATCGGGCGTCAGTTTTGGCTACCGAGCGACTGTAGCTCAATTGGTAGAGCATCTGTTTGCACTCGGGAGGTTCGGCCCGGGCCGGTCATCCGGACTGGGTTTTTCCTTAGTCCTGCCAGGTGAATTCCTGGCGCCTACCTATACGCAAGTGGCACCTTCCCCATCCCTTTCCTGGGTTTGTAATCGCTGAGGAACGTCGCGCTCTTATGTGACGGAATTAGGAGAAAGTTGAAAATCTGCCCAAGAAACAAATGTAAATGGGAATTGTTGCTAACATCATAGCTTACCGCGGCTCTACTGTCTCGTGTGCAGTGACGCGACGCTGGCACTCGGAAGATAGGCGGGTTCAAATTCTGCTACAAACGTGCTGACTGATGTTTTCCAACTCTTTGAACCAACGAATTCCTTAATAGCACTTGAACGATGACCCTGGTCTTTAACGTTACTGTCTTGGAACTCGGATAAGTGCTCGCCTAGAATTATTGTACCCTTGACGAGAGACCTACATCCATCACAGTCACCAAAGAAGCCTAGAAAGTAGAAATACCAACGAAACGTCGGTGTAATCATCATACTTACCTTCAAGTTATACGATCCTTTGCTAGTGCAATATACACAAAGTGGATATATGTTTCCGTTATGAAATTAAGGCAAACTGGCATCTATCCTGTCGGCCGACATCGGGCAAATATCGAAATATAGAACGACATAGAAAGAGATCTGAACAATGTCGGTCGACGTACATGTGCTACTATGGATTTCCTATGTCCTGAGAAAGGTCAAAGGGATACGGAAAGTAGCGGCAGTCCCATTGTAGCATATACCACACTGGCACTCGGCTGGCGAGACTGAGGAAAAATGGAAAATCTTAGTTCGGATGGCCGGTCCGTGTTTAACTTCCCGAATGCAAACAAATGTTCTACCAACTAAACTACCGTCGCTCGGAAGCCAGAACCTACGCCTTATACTATATAGGATGTGCATATTCAGATATTTTATCAGGATAAAATTATTACCGTCAGAGACCATTCCACCCCTTGGGAATATATCCTCGCAAATGTTGAACGAAGTGGCTTTGTAGTGGCCAAACGGTCAATGATTAGTGGTTGTGCCCATGGAGACTTCTTCTCAGGATGACAGGATCTACAACATATCAAGGTTTCAGGCAATTCCACCGATATCCAATTGCCCTAAGGTTTGTGTAGAGTCTGTTTCCATGGGTAAGTAGGGCAAAGGAGATGGTTATGGATTATTTCTTGTGCTACATCCTCCTAATGATCGTAGAAATGATTCATTTGAACGGAATTTATGGTGTTTCAGCAAAGCTATTATAAAACTTAAACTTTTGTATTACAAATAGCATTAAATTTCTTGGAGGATTGTACAACACATAATTTAATCATTTGTGACGATGAAGTGACGTAACTTGAAGTGCCTGTGACTCTGAAACTAGGTATATTTCAAAATGCCTTCAAATAAACTTTTTTTTCTTGGTTTGATGTGAATAATCACCTCCCGAAGTTTGCCGGTGTTAGTTCTTAACACCCTGTATATACAATACATTCCATAACTCCTGTCTTCAATTTAATTCTAATTTTGCGGTAGAATGATCCAATACTTTTCGCTGTATTTTTGCAAGCATGTGAGGAAGGAACCATGTGTAAAAAATGAATAAGGCTAAGTGCATACATATCGGACAAACGTTTCGTCGTTTTTCGTAGTCAAAAATGCGAAATATATATTTTTCACACGGGAAAACAAAGTTAAAATGCTTGCAGATAAATAAAACTGTAGACTATGACCTAGTTTTCCCATACTTCAGAATCTTTACAATTGTCTGTGCCTCTGCGTGTTCAATACATTCATTAAGATCAAAGGTTGTCTGTTCACGCAATATCAACCCGATCTCTTTACGAAGTATCTAACTTTTTTAAAAATTACCACAAAAAATGACAGCTGCCGTAAACGGGATTCAAACCTGAATTTCCCTTTTGCTGCTTAGGTGTGCTATCCCTTACTGGGGTTTGAGTCCTGGTCACAGCGTCTGTCAGTTTTTCTATGTTGATTTCAACATTCACAATACACATGGTAATGATTGAAAAAAGCTAATAACATCTATAAACTTTTTACTATTTTGAACTAAAAATATCGATCCATTTGGTATAAAAACAGCACGAGTTTGCTAACAAGACGTTCAAGTTTTGTGATACCGCTTAATGTAGCACATAATATTTGTGAACAAGTCTTAATTCTTAGAATTACGTGTTTGCCAAGTATGAAGTCAAAATTTAAAATGTTAAATAGTTTTTGTATCAAAATCGTTAAATTATTAAGTATGAAAACAAAGTTTGGTGTGAAACAATTATGCACTTATATACATACATTGTTTTCAATATCAAAATTACATGAACAATCGAGATTTCGACTTGAACTTAACAACGTGTAGTACTTTTGGAAAACTTCTCTGCTTGTATTTGGAATAGTTTCCATGGCGGTTCAAAACTTTGAACTTCGTCAGCAACATCATGATTCTCTAATACGAAATTTTTCGATGTTTCTGATTCAACTAGAGAATACCATCTTTCTTTCTCTCTATGTTTCAACGTTTTTCTTCCAACCATACATTTCACAGTACATAAACTACTTACTGCCTTCTGTTGAGGAAAAGTAAACCTAATACCACTACCATATAACGTTCTTCTGTTCTTTGTTTCTTACAACGTTCTTTTGTATGAACGGGGGATTTGAAAAGTTTCCAGTCTGATATGAAAGGAATCCAAATGTATTGATATGTTGTTAATATGTGAAACTATGATTCTTTAGAGGGAAGGATATGACATTTTGAGTGTATAATACAATTAGTGTTTCTTCCTAAGCAAATTGAATGATTGATGGCGGTGTGAAGTATTGGATTCAACCGACATGGGAAATGATAAACGACTTCTTCTGCGTGCTGCAAGGACCATTTTCACTCATTTTCAAAGGGATTCCGCAAACTTTGTGGGTGACTGATGGGGTGACTGATGATGAAACCTGGATCCAACACTATGATCCGGAACCGAAAAAAGCAATCTGTGCAGTGGAGTCATCAAGGTTCACCCAGACACAAAACTTTCTGAAGACTAAAATCCACCACCAATGTGATGATGACACTGAGATGGCACGCTCGTCATTGATTATCTTGAGCAAAACTCCGCAATGAACACCGAATATTTCTACAGTCTCCTAAATAAACTGCATACCATCAGGAAGAATTGACTTGGAAAGTGGGGAAGGGAATCATGTTCCTACGAAGGCAAAGATAATCGAATAATGCACAATGCCTATCACAAAGCTAATCGAATAATGCAGAAATTAGAGAAGTTAGGCTACGAAGTGCTTGATCATTCCCTTTATTCTTCCGCCCTTGCCGCTATGGACTATTTTCTATTACATACACTTAAATTGGACTTGAAAAGGGGGCAGTTTTAGGGCAATGATAAAGTGGTTGCCGCTGTCGTTGTAGGAAGTGCTTTGACCTACGAAGGGATGTCGAATAAATATTTTTTGGGTTTTTAACCTGTGTATTTAACACTTTTTATTACCTATTTTGGGTAAGCACTTGGCCTTCGTCTATATTGTAAAGTGCCGTGGATTGCGCTATTGTAATATACGACAAGCCACGTGCTCTTTGTTTGTAAATAAATAGTAGTGCGTAGTAAGAGTAAAGACATCAAAACAAATGGTAGTAATACTAAACGGAGAGAGTTGACAACAATCAACCGAAGATGCAGACGACGACCAGAAAACTGAAGAGTCAGCAGTCCAGAACAGAATAAAAGGCGTCCAAGCACTTCAGATGGGGCTATTTCAATCCCAGAAATAGTCATGCCAACTCCTCTCAATCTCCCTGGTTCGATCTGCTACGAGGTGGACCAACCTACCTAACCGGCCGGATCTGCCACGAGATGGGCCAACTTCCTAACCGCCTGATCTGCAACGAGATAGGCAATAAACCCCGCAAGTCCTGATCTGCTACGAGATAGGACTTTTCCTTATGGCCCCAGCCAGCTACAAGGTAAGGACCCTCTTTCTCAGCCAGACAACATCCGTTGTCTGGGCCAACGTCAACCGCAACACATGGGACCGTATGGAAGAGAAAGAAAGTAATTTGAGATACGAATGTAGCTCAACAATAAGTCTCCCATAGTTTTGTACGGGAGACTCATTTTATTAACATAGTGGATTTGTAATCTTTATAATAGAAGGTGAAAGGGATAAAAGGTAAACTACGATCCTTCATTTGCTCTACCTTGCTCTACCTGTCTCTACCTAATAAACTAAATAAACTAGTAACGGCGCCAGACTCAGTTACGCTGGGCAATGCGGCGCTTCAAAGGATACGTCCAATAAGTTTCTTTACTATATTAATGGTCTCTTGTATTAGTGAAAACTCTAAAATCCTAAACGATTGAGAATTTTGAGCCTCACTTTTAACAGCGTTTAACTGAGAATATACGAACAGATGGAAGATGGACGACGAATTTACTACATTGGATTCCAATAGAAAAGAAACGACCGAGACGACGTCCAAATGTAAGATGGGTAGATGATTTCAAGCGTTTTCCAGTAGCTATAGGGATGAAAATAGCAGCAGACCAAGATATGTGGAAAGAAAAGGGGGAAGCATTCATCCAGCAGTAGATAAAAAACGAATATGATCATGATGATTTGAGAATATGTCAGAAACAAAAGGAAAATTGCATGTAACTCAAACATTATTGCAAACGAAATTTTCAGCTTTTCAATAAAGATTTTGTTCTCGTCGTTTTTAAGATTCCGTGCGGTATGCGACCGTGAAAATTGTGATCCCAGGGAAATGAATCGTGCGTTTTGTGATCTATCTACTTATTTTACAGTGGGTGGCGTCTTATACAGTGAAGTTCATTAATGATGTTACATCTTAACTGTATATTCAGAAACATTGCTCGGTTTCTTGGAAGTCCGAGGTTCTGCAAAGTTAATATATGGTGACAGTTTACATTCAAAAAATCAGCTATCAAAAATTCACCGGAGGAACCAATAGTACCCCGAATTTTCAAATGCAGTACACACACTAAATTAAATTAAATTAACACTAAATTAGGAGGCAAAATCACGGACAGAATGAAAGATTGAAGAATCTAACCTGACTTTAACTAACCAGCCTTCGCTCACTCCAGTTCCCTCAACATTAATTCGTAACTGCGTGACATTCGCGTTGTTTTGTATTACATTCTATACGAAGTTGACTTACATCAATGTGTATGTGAATTTAAAAAAAAATGATGAATTCCGATGTTTCCCTAAATGAACAGGAAGTCGTCGTAGCTCAGGATGTAGCACGTCTTACAGCGATTCGGGCTCAAATACCGGCCAGAACGCTGGAGACTTTTCTCACAATGTTCACCTTTCTGGTGCTATAAGGTGCACTCAACTTCCTATCAAATTTATTGTCGGAGTGACCTTGGTACTCCTGGGCACGTTGTGAGGTAAAGGCGGTCGACCCTGGGACTGACCATATCACCTGACGTGTACTGTGAGTCGAGAATATAACTACTTCCACATCACCTCATGTGACATTCACGATGTGTGGATATCGCAAAGGGGAATCCTTTACGCAAAATGCATTTCCTTGCGTCTCAAATTGCATTTGTATGCTCCGAAAATGAAACTGGCAATCTAACTTAATTTGACCTAACCGTTAAAATGCAACAAGCTTCTTAGATGTATTAAATGGTAAGAAAGTACTAGCGGGTTCAACATTGGCATTTCAATATGAATCAGTATTCAGGGCCACAAAATGCACAGGTTGCAAAACATTTTTAGTGCGCTTCTTCCTTTGTTAGTGTGCGAAGCATAACATTGAATTAATATGAATCGAGAATACTGATATTGAGTAAATTATATTAGAAATAAGAGTTCTATATGCAAAATATATATTTGTAGTTTATGTAGTGATTTACACAATATTGATTTGTCCATTCGAATAAGTGTCCATATTTTATGCTCCAAATCGTGCTGTAAATTATATTTTAGTAAGCTTTGAAGTTGATTTTTCGAGACCAAATACTCAGGGAAATAATTTAGATGAGAAAATTGTATTTCCTTTTATTGAGCACATTTAGTGTAAACCCCCAATTTTTGGATGGTTCATTACCAGTTGGTTAAAATTCCAAGAAACCCTTACCCCATATATTTTTCAATCCAGCGAATGTTTACTCAGCTGTCGAATCATAATCAGAAATAAAAAATTATTGGGACATGTGTCCTTTTCCCATTGGACAACTCAATGATATAAGTGAGGGAAAACGTAAAGACATACCATACATACATACTCCACTAAATATATCTCGCCTAGAAAGTCAAGCTACATAGAAGAAACAGGATTTCCCATGTTGTCTAGGCCAGTAGGCAAACAGGTATTACGTCAGCTAATGTCACATTGGTGAACTATGGATTGGTCACATCCCTTTAGAGAGACACTCCTAAATGAAGCCTATATGATAAACATTCACTCACCATGTCTACAAGGCTGTACAATGAAAGCGCTAGTTCAATCTTCACAACGTCTTTTGGAGAAGCAGCTGGTCTCACCTCCTTTGTATAGTTCTGCATCAGATGGTGATAGAGACGGAGTTCATCAGAGCTTCCATTTACTTGGAGATATGGAAACACTGTAGAGAAGAAGAAGAAGAAATACATAATTAAAAACGTGATGTTCTGATTGAGTTGCGATTGTGTAATGTTTTGTGTATAGCCATGAGAAGAGAGCAATGTCACTAGGATTGCTATTTGCGTTGCATTAATAATTCTTCAGCTTAATCCTCATGACAACTTCTGCAGAGGATTTCTGTTTCTTTTAAATTTTCATAGAATTTCCGCATTCCTTTCGCTGTCATCCTTGACACACCAGGTTATTAGAAACGTTTATATTAACCTCTAGTTAGATTTTTGTAAATAATGAATGAGACCAGTCTGCAGCATTAAGTCTATAACGGCTATTGCATAATCTGAACTAATTCTGAATTTTCTAAAGATTCCAAGCTCAACATAAGCTGACACCTGAATCAGGTCAACTATACCAGGAGGAGCTCATGAGAATGTTTACTTAGTGCCAGTTCTACAATCAACCGCTAAACTTCTAGTCAGCGCTAAGTTGAGGTCAAGTCTGATTTTGGCCAATCAGAGTACGCAAAATGAGAGTTGGCCTCAACTTAGCGCTGATTAGAAGTTAAGCGGTCGGTTGTAGAACTGACCCTTAAACTAACAGAGAAGCATTTATCAGAGACTCCATCAGTGCAATGAACTGTTTGGGAAATCGAAAGGATTCTGGGGCCAAATTTGACAGGAGGCGAACAGTAAGACTCATCATAAAACCTGATCTAGGTAGACGGCAGAGGAAATATGAAGCTGGTGTAGATATTTTGTGGAATGACAGAGTTCAGAACACTGGCAGTTCGTATAGAATGACTTTGCTGTCGTTGATAGCATTTACGCTGAATAGGTAGACGCTGTGCGAACACGGTGCTCAAGTTTAATAAATCGGAAGTAGGATTTTGTTCAAGAGGACAATATTCCAGAACACCGAAGAGTGGTCCGGGTGGAGCTGACAAAGATACGAAACAATGAAGTACTACAACATCCAACCTAATGCTCTCATGTTACTCCTTTCGAATTTCACCTGTACACTTCCTAGAAAGACGTAGCCTCAAGTCAGTAGAAGAGGTGTGAGACGTGGTCTATAACCTCTCGGCATTTAAATCACTAGAATTGTATTTTACTGGATTAAGAAATTTGGCAGAGAAATAGACAAAAGCACTGGCAAAGAGTGGACTATATTTTTTTAAAACATTCTTTTATTTACGACAGGCCATGATGTCGACCTTTGGTTCCCATTTCACTAACTACTTGAAATGAAAATGATTTCCCACGATTTTCATTAAGGTTAGTTTAAAGCAACGACATCTAACGTTAGACGGCAGCACTATCTCCGTATGTGTCGAATAAATTTTTATCATTCCACGAAAATTCGATGCTATTTCTACATATTCAAGCCTAGAGAGCTCTAACTTTCAGAGAAGAAAGTTCGTAACCATTTCAAGAATGTAATCTATACCCATTTTTATTTTCATTTTGTTCATCGTTGAAATCACTTGAATTTTGTTGTGAATTATCCCAACCAATAGCAATGAAAGCTTCCAACAATGAGCAAGAAAAAATAAAAAATGAGAATGGATACAACTCTTGAAATGGATATGAACTTTCTTCTCTAAAAGTTTGAACTCTCTAGGCATGAATTTGTAAAACTAGCATTGAATTTTCGTGCAATGATAAACAATACATTAGAGACATCTGGCGGTCGGGCCAATCGCCCTTCCTGAGATCCTCATTGATAGAGCCATGTTTACAAAAGAAAAGATCCTGGCGGGATTGACGCAGAAGAATATTCTGTCACCACTGAGACCGTTTTGTTTTAAACAGAGACAGTAGATATCGCCTCTGAGAGGACACTTGTCACGTGTCCTTCTTTAAGTTTTACAGGAGAGCAGTTTAAAGATTGGAAATTCTTCCATTAAAAGAAAGAGGAATTTTGTTTAAAATAAATTGAAACTGTTCTATTAGATATAGTTGCCTCTTCACAAACGTTAAAAGAAAGATATGGTTCTGAACAACCGAATTTGCTTGATAATTCAATTTTGATAACTCCGCTAGAGGAGGAGATTTCTCACATACACAAAACGATGAACATCTAGTGTTTCGCACTGCCCAATTGCAAAATATTTCTCAACTAAAAACTCCATCTGTATACAACTTCGGAACCACTGAAAAACGTCTACAAGAAAATAAAAAAAGCTACAAGCGCTCAAAAGAAACACACAACATACTCCACATTTTTCAATACCTCGGCGATTGTTATTCGCGCGTTACTTCGAATGTGAAGATCGACTGTAATAGTTACCAACACATATTAGCTTACAAAACTGGGTGGGCGAAATTAGGCTACTTGGCGAAATTTGGTTGCTTTTCTCTACTGTGTATTATAGCGCTAGTAACATAAATAATATTTTTCATGGTGCGTGAATGGACTATTGCTAAGATTAAAAAAAAAATCGTCAACGATTCCTTAAACATGGACTCGGAAAGGAAGTTAACTATTCGTTATATTCTTTAAAAAACACAAGATTAGTGAAACCCACAGAATTATATGCTATGTCTATAATATGTTGACTTTTCGTTAATTAAAATGGCAACTTCGAATTGATTAAAAAGTGAGAGAGCTTTCCGATCTCAATCCTTCCTATACTTACTACCGAATCGCCCTCCCCAAAATTTGGCCCTGGGTCCGCCACTGCCATCTAACATTAAAAGATTGTTGCTTTACACTAACTTTAAATTCTCAACATTATTTACACGTCATTGATTCACAGAAATAAAATAGATGGCAGCACTAAATTTCTATGTACACTGTAAAAAGTGGAAACACGAAATGGATGAAAGTTACTCCGCTTTATGGAGAAATAAAAGTCGAAAATTAGCGTTTTGTTGTATTTACTCTTAAACGTGGATATAGTGTAAGCCTTTTAGTGAAAAGATTGGTAAAACTAACTTCATTTTAAAGTTAAACATTTTCTTTGTAATAGCTTAACGTTAACTGAAAATGGGTTGAAACTGGCCAAAGTGATTTGTCCGTGAATGTTCAACTTATTTCACGCTTAAAATTAGGTCATTTTCTAATCGAAGGGAAGCTAAACTGGCAATTTTGAGGTTACATACTTTTGTGGATGAAGTTTAAACCTTAGTTGGAAATTCTATAATCCAGTAACAGGAGTAACGTTACTTGCTTGTCACTGAACGCCCGCCATTTTGAGTGTTTGTATTGCCTTTACACTGTGAACAGTAAACAGTTCACTGGTTGACCGAGAACGGCAAGGATTACATTGGCGGAAAGAGATATTAAGTTAGGTATAAATCTTTACATTGTAGCAAACGTATCTCTCCTTTTTCACTAGACATTCCTCGTAGTAAAATAAAAAACATGTTAATGATTAACCTCCTTCGCAGTAAAACTCTAGCTCTAGATATCACTCAGAAAAGCAGAAACGTCTACTGCCTTCGTAGCTAAGCGGCAAGAGCGTCTGAGCAGTGTGGTTGTGGACTCTGGATCGAAACCCAAATTTCCTGCAAATATGTAGTTTCCTATAGAAGCTTGCTGTAAGTTTTTACTTAACTGTCTGAGCGAGGATTGATTTACATATACGCTTACGCTGCCTGCAAACAGAGTGAGTGAGTAATCAGAATAAAACTTAAATTTTCAATGTTTATGCACTAAAGGTGTGAAAGTAATAAGTTTGCTACAAGTTTACTGTTACAACCTTGTATGAATTTTGCAGTTAACCGGAGCACCAATGGCATGGCAAGCGCTGACTGTAACTTGCGCGTTAACCGTGGTGGACCGAAACGTTTACCAGGCGGGCGCAAAACTACAACGTTTGATGGTTAGGTTTTACGATGCAATTAAAACGTTTACCATAACATCTGGCGGCCGGGTTTTCAAACGGAATATATAATCGCTTACTGTTTTTAATCGAGTGGGGAGCACAGTTTTTCTGTATACTAATAATAATAAGCTAACCTCTAAAAGACCTACTCTTTAACTTTCACTTAATTTACGTGTGCGAACTGATTTATATAAATGCTTATAAATAGCTATTTCAGTCATGTGTTTTCTCAGTGTTAACTTGGACATAGGCTTTCCTTTCCTAATAAATAAAAACTTCCGTTTCCCTTCATACATGTGCCACAGCTCGTCAGCCCTACAACAATTACAGCGTCCCTAGGTAGCCAACTGAAACACGATCATAAAAGTAACTTTGCTGCAACCATAATTTAGTTAAGTACCCAATTAAAGCACGTATTTTATTGCAAACTAAGACAGCGTCTGTAAAAGAAAGAAAGTCTACGTTCTCATAAAGAGTTCTTAGTTCCTAGGTAGTTAATTAATCACGTCTGCTTTTTATGCACCTAAGCCAGAACATAGATTAATTCATATTACAATAGGAATATTAAACTTTATAACAGCTACTGCATAGCCTTTAGATACATCAGAACATCGATTTCAAATAGTCAAGTAACTTGTGAGATAAATATCTAGATGTAAATTAGTAATGGGACAATTATAACTGAACGTATTTCATGTTTTTAGACAAGTTTGCAGTATCTTTGCTACAAGTTTGTCATAGAAAACTTGAAGTAAGACAACTGTAAGTGTACAGCAACATTGCAAGAAGGTTACCATGTCAAGCTTGTTTCAAGTTTACTAGAAGTGTTTAACGAAGAGCATTGCCATAATACAAAACTTTAACTATCGCGGTGGGTGGCGGCGACGGGCGAATACGGGAACACGTTTACCGGTCGAATATGCTTTAACGGTCGCGAACTTTAATGGCTGGGAGTATGGTTTTAAAAGTTGCTGTTCGACGCCGGGGCGGGCGATAAACACTGTTTTATAGGCCGCGGTTCAACGCCGAGGCGACCCAATGTACATGTATAATAATAATAGTAAGGTAAATGACTAATTTAAATTTAATATCCCTAAAAGAAACTCTGTTCATTACCCCTTTAGAAAGAAGCATTGCTCAATTTAAAATTACTAGATCCCCAACTGGTCAATTAAAACACGACCTCGCTTTAAAACAAACATTACTTCACCTATAATTTAGTTCAGTAGACCTGTATTTTATCGCAACCATATGTAAAAGAAAGAAAGTATACGTCTTAAGATAGCACGTCTGCTTTTCTTTATACATGTGAAAAGTGTGTTACATATTATGTGAAAAAATACTATGAGTATAGGCTCCATGCATAAGCAAGCCATTTCCTATATTATCTATAAACTATTTTTTACTGCTGGTCCACAAGTGTGGCCAGCACCAACTTCGGGGGTAAAGAACCTCTATCCAGGCCCGGGAAGGGAGGAGAAACATCTGGGACTTGAAGATGAATAGGTCTAAGATTGATTATAAATTTAAATATCATTTATTCTCAAGATTAACAAATCTGGACATTATAAGCATTGTGCTTATTATCATTAATTAGGTTGTAAATAAATTGACAACTCTGAAATGAAAGATGAATATAAAGTGCAAAATTGACATTACAACACTTTGGCACAAAGAAGACGATTGGATGGTCATTTTCTCACCTAGAGGCGACGATACGCATTGACGGAAAACAGATGAGCCCTACATATAGCAATTATGAACATTGTGCGGTGATGTGAATGAAGAGTGGACAAGTGAATAATGATGAGAGGTGTAGTGTAATTTACTCAGGATCGGTATGTTTAATGCTGAAGAATACATACGGGCATGAGTAAGTTGCCTGGAGTTATATTTTGAAATTTCTTTAGCTGCAAGCGTGAATTTGAGTAGATCTGCGTTCCTTTGGAAAGGGAATTTGAAAGGGATAAGTTAGGAAAGAGATAACTTGTTCTATGGTCGGAGAAGGATGAATAGATTGATTAATGGAGGGTTCTGTGGATGGAGGGACGCGAAGAGGCACTGCTAGGATATTAGAGTCTGGATCGGATTCTGGCGCCCTTTATATTTCTATGAGAAAGCGGGATGCAGTTCGTTGCACTAACTACATTTCGGTATATTTGCTAGGTTGGTGCAGGCTTTTGTGTTATGGTTTTCGCTGTAGTATCCGCATTTAGGCTGAGTCTTGTATTCATCTGTGGAATGATCATTATATATTTGGCATTTTTCACATCTCAAAGGTAATGGTGGTTGTGTACGAGATGGTTCGACTCTGTGTCGGCGTCTATGTATGTATGCACCGTGTTTCAATAGTAGGTCTGTGGTTAGTTGGTGTGGGGTGAGTACACAGATCATATAGCTGTTAATGCCTTCTTTTGATTTTATTCTCGGCATTTCGTGATAATGTCCCACCTCTCTCAATTCTGCTTCTGTCTCTTCGTTTGTGATATCTAGGTCAACGTCCATAATGACAAGAGATAATTTTGGTGCTCGTCTAGAAGTTTGTTCCATACAGATGATTCTAGTTGTAAGAGAAGTAAGTTGATCATCTCTGCCGAAGATTTCAAAGCTATTGTTTCTGACGGTTGTAGCTATTGTACTGTAAGGTGATGTGATGATTATTCCATTACGTGTCTGTATTATCTGTTGAATAGCTTCTCGAGGAAAATATTTCATTAATCGCTGAAAAAGTTGTTATTGTGTTTGGAACCTTGTATCAAATTTTGTGAGAAGAAAAGAGTGAAGAGAAGCTTTTGAAGCTGCTACGTGTTCATCGTGGTCTGAAGATGTGTTGTCCATTTCCTGCTCAAGATCGGAATCTGAAGCGCTCATTGTATGTGATTCTTTACTTGGTGGTGACTTGCGTTGCCTGAATGATGTGATGGTGTTATAAACAGTAGTAATTCCTTCACATCATAAAGGAAATTTCATTAAAGATGAAAAGCTTTATTCTCAACAGTGATTTTATATTTTCATTAGTAATTTATATTTTAATCAGTAATTTTATCATTTCAGCTAATATTTAAAAACTCAGTTTCTCTAGGTTAATGTATAATGTATCAGTTATTTAATATGGTTAAATTGTGTACAAAATACTAGTTCATTGATAATAATAAGTCTGTAGCAAAAATAAAAATGTATATATTTAGAAAAATATGTCTATTTATTTATTTACCATGATCTCGGTTAAATAAATCTATATTCAAAAATCATAAATGCAAGTTTGAATTTAGGAAATAAATAGTTTCTTATTCCTCTTTATATATTCCGAGTTAATTAAAGTCAGAAAATTATACTTTCATTTGAGAAGATCATTAATTGAAATTAAAATCACTAGTTTATTTATTAAATCTTCGTTTGAATATATTATTTTTCTTTATAAGATCATAGTTTAAATTAAAAAATGCTGTTTTAAAAGATAAACTGATTATTTCATTTTATAAATCAGTGTTATATTTTCATAATTATGCTTTAAAATGAAGTTTAAGTGTTTTCTTTAGGAAATCGTCCTTTTCTAAGATTTTCCAAAACAGAATATCAAATTAAATTCTCAAATATGATTTTCTAAAACAGAATATCGATTTTGAATTCTAAAAGTATACTTTATAAATAATTGTATCATTTACTAAACAAAAGTGCAATTTTAATTTTCAAAACTTCAATTTTGTGAAACAAAATATCAATTAAAAATTTTTAATGTATACTTCATAAAATAAAATATTATTTTTTAACAGATTTTAATTGTTTTAAATGATTTTGTAAAATAGAATTTCTAGCTAAATTTTTTATATTTTGATATTAGAAATGAAAGTACAACTTTAATTTTCTAATTTCAACTTTGTAAAACAAATATCGACTGAAAATGTCCAAGTTTGATTGTATAAAGAAAAATGATTTAAATTTTCAAAGATTTTGTAAAATAAAATATCGATTTTAAATTTTCAGATTCTGATTTAAATTTTCAAAACTTTAATTGTGTAAAACAAAATATCGATTTAAAATTTTGAAAGTATACTTTATAAAATGAAAGTATGATTTACCAAATTAATGTGCGATTTTAATTTTGAAAGTATAACCTTAAATTTATAAAGTATACTTTGTTAAGAAGTTATTCATTATATAAACAAAAGTGTTATTTCAGTTTTCAAATTTTGATTTTGTAAAAACCGAATAATGATTTAAAATTTCCAAAGAATACTTTATAAGAAATGTACGGTTTTGTAAACACAATTGGGATTTTAATTTTCAAAGTTTTATTTTTATATAATAAAATATCGAATTTAAGTTTTCAAAATATGGTTTTGTAAAACAGAATATATATTTTAAATTTTTAAAATATACCTAATAAAATAAATGCAAGATTTTCTAATTGAAGGTGTGATTGTAATTTTTAAAATTTGATTTTCTAAAACAGAATATTAAATTCTAATTTTCAAAATATAATTTTACAAAAGAAAATATACATGCAGAGCTTTCAAAGTAAGATTTTGTAAATAAAACTGCAATTTTAATTTTCAAAAGTATGATTTTGTAAAATATCAAATTTAAATTTTCAAAGTATGATTTTATAAAACGGAATCTCAATTTTATCTTTTAACAAAAGTATGATTTTGTAAACAAAACTGTATTTGTTTTCAAATGTATGAATTTTATAATTAAAACTGCAAATTTAACTTTTCAACTCTGACTTTCTAAATATAATTTAATTTTTTATTTACAAAAAATATAGTTTAAAATTTTAAAACCAATATTTTCTTATATAAAATAATAGTATTGTTTATAAATCAAACTTTTAGTTTACAAACATACTTTCTACAAGTAAAAGTGCAATTTTATAAAACAGTTTATCAATTTAAATTTTCAAACTTTACTTTCTAAATAAAAGTATCGTTTTATAAAAAAACTTTTAGTTTAATTTTTCAACGTATGATTGTCTAAATAAAACTTCTATTTTATTTTTCAAAGTATAATTTTTCTAAAAACATATCGCATTATTATTATCTTAAACTAATATTTAAATTTTATAAACCTAAGGTATTTCTTATTTGTATTTTAAACTATTTTCGTTTTAGGGAAATAAAAATCTTTAGGTATGCATTTATAAGAAATTTTTTCTTACTTAGGAAATCACAAATGGAAATCACACTTTACACTTTTATTTTAAAGGAATTAAAATATTACATTCGCAGACTGTAGTGCTTTCCAGTACTGAAATTGCAAACAATTTCTCAGTGAACAAGCATTTACTTGTTTAGGAACATGGTACGTACAACTCTGTACATCAATATTAAAATTTGTTGTTGCACCTTAATTATCCATGACTTAAATTTTTCAATTGAAACAACTTACGAATCCACTCTGCTTTACGAAGAAATAGAGCATGAACGCCACACAACTGTGTAATTATTATTTGAATAAGAGTTATACTGTATCCATTTGAATTATCCCATGTTTATCTATGAAAGTTTTCAGTTAACCATACATGTTGATAGCCTATTCCTAATTTAATCATTTTCAATAGTAGTTTAATCATAGTATGTAATATTACACTAACATCACTTGAAAGAATACTAAATTCACGTGCAATAAGCGCTTGAGATAAAATTTTGAAACCCTGCAAGTCTATAATATATTCACGTGAACAAACTAAACTTTTCACAGGAGAAAAGTATTTTCTAAAATTGTGGGAATTAACTATGCAAGAAATTCCGTGTCACGAATGAGTAATCTACATCCCTTGAAAACTGTATTCATTGAAATAGTAAGATAACCATCTTTCTTATAGTTCTCATAATATTCCACAAATGTTTTATGATCATTTACATGATTCACTAAATATTTTGATATAGATATTATATTTCAACTGGATCCACTACACTTGATCAGGTTTGTTTTTAATTAAGGTTTCACTATTTTTAAAAGTCAATAGTCTGAAATATATACACCACTGCAAAGGGTACACCTTATCATCTTTTCTTTTTCCTCAGGTATTAACTAGTAGATCACTAAACTTCAGGACCATATAAAATATCTTTTGAAATACATTTCTCTCTAACCTTTTCCACCCTTCTTCGAAGTAAGTTCGGTAAACTACATTCAAAAATCACCACACCAGAATTGTATTGATTCTTTAAATATTTACTATAAATATGTATAAAGTTACTTGGTTTAAGTACGATCATTCAGAAATACAGTACGTTCCTCTTAGTTCAAATCCCAACTAAGACAAGCATGTGCTAACTGATTAGGTATGTTAAAAAGCACGCTGGATACACGAGGAAACTTTCAATATTTCTCCAATTATCTATAGAATCCCAAATACATAATACCTCAATAGTGTTATTCCCACATTGACAAGACGAAATATCTGATTTTTCATCACTTTTACAAGAAACAGTTGCATGATCATTTTCACTTACTTCATAAGAATCTTTAACAGTGACTGTAGATTCAGTTTTACATTCAGTGCCAGTATGTAAATTACATTCACCAGTACCAGAAAATGTAACTTAAGTTTCACAATATTTCTCATAAGTGTGTGAAGAATTACTTATAGGTTCACCATCCACTGTTTTTTCTAATTATAAATATTCATTTCCAGTTTGAGGCCTATTCACTAGTGATGACGTAGGACAAGTAAATTCAAAGTCTGTTAATGTGTTCACAGCACATTCAATTTATTCTAGAGTAAAAATTTCTGACGATCAAGTTTCATTATACCATAATGAGCTTTCAAAACTCATGCCAATGTGAATCACGATACCTTTTACATTTTTTTATTCTTCTTCTCTATTCACGTGCACCAAATATGTCGTTTATTAGGAGTTCTTGCCGGAGTCCCACTATTCTGTGTCCCAGTAAATAACGAAGTCCGTATTGAAAGTTTGCCTTTAACTGATTTGATCTAAGTTTGCCTTTAACTGATGAGTATTTACATATAAGTTAAATATCTCTTCTATATTTTCGGATTTACTAGCACACGGCAAAGAATATCATTTAAAAATTGTAGAACAGTCATCATCACTTAGCAGAAATACAAGAATTAGATAACCCATACACTGATGTTCACTTCTCTCCTTCCAATATCTGCATAAGTAGCAAATAAGGATTTCCTTTGTATCCCTATTACGAATGGATTTTAGTATGTTTGGTTGATCTACCCATTTCGATAGGCATCCACAAAAGGGCTTTTCACTTACTGTAGCTAAAGTAGTACTGCTCTCTGCCATGGTTATAACACAACTGAGAACAAGAAATTTATAACAAGCTGATGACCTACTTCACAGAATGTTCAAGAAGATCCGTTATACGTAAGAAGGTCAACGAACATTCTAATATGTCATAGAGAAAAACGAATGTTCTGGAAACTTCGTGTTCTAGGATATTCGAAGACAAAAATAGAAGGAGGTCAACAATCAATTAAATAAACTTCTTGCAAAATTGTTACTTTAAATCAAGGTCAACGAACATTCTATAATGTGAGAGAAAACAAATAGAACTTCCTGAAAATAGCATAGAAACTGCGCATGCGCAGATCATGACATCCGGGGATGAAAACGTAAAACAATGCAGTTCATCATAAAGTTATTTCCCGAACATGAACATGCAAAAAATAAAACGAAGGTTACGTCACCATTAAAAGATCTAGAACGGTCAATGACCTGTTCCGTTACGCCTGAAAGTGGAACCCTCGTAGGCCTAAAAGTAGGTCAAACACCGCTAAGGTAGGTCAAGTACCGTTATGATCAAAACATAGAAATTGTAAAATCTGCTTCTTAATTCTACTGAGGGTGTTTTTACACATTCAAATTTTAAGATTACTACTGTTTCACAAAAATACAAAACTTACAACTACATCTTCCAATAATGATTTATTTGTTCACATACTGGGTGTTTGATGTGAATTAATTATCTTGCAATTTATTATGGACGATTTAAAGTCTGTTGGGAAATAACTAAAAAATGAGAGTCTAGAAAGCAGATATTTAATTTCACAAATCCCTGAAATTTCAAATTTATGCTCATAAAATATCTTTATACGCCAAAATAAATCAAAGGACCTGTAGTTTCTAAAATTACTTATTTTCTGAATTTATGTGTTTTTATAAATTAACAAAATGTTCGTAAATTTCGCGATATTATGAGACTGTTTTAAGTCCCTTAATAGCTGCGTTATAGCAAAAGGGACTTTATAATGTTGCTCATCGTGTGTCCGTCCGGTAGTTGTGTCCAGAATTGAAATCTCAGGAACTACGAGGTTTAGATAGATACTAGAGGTATCGTTGGAAAGGTCTTGGCCAAACTAGCTCAGAACCACCGGAACCATCTTGATTAGTACAGAAGTTCAGTGTTGCCAAACCATTTAAAACTTTGTTCAAAATTGCCTCCTTTCGTTTAGGGCTAACAGCACTTAGCGCAAACATTATTCGGAGCAATGTAAGAACACTGAGGGGATCCACGCACCCAAGTACCCAACTTGCCAATGTTGCTAACCTATTATTTTATTTAAAAAATAGATAAAATGGTATAAAGGAACCGAAAGCTTCATGATTGCTTGTAGAATCGCAACTCTAACTTTTTAATTTAGAAACTTGTGACTTTAATTGAATCTGTCTTTGTTGATAGGGGTTATGCCATATGTGTTTAGTTGGTACATATTCCATTTTAACAATGACTGATTCAATTTGTGTCATGCTGGATGATAGACCCAAAGACTTCTACATCAACCACTTCAATTTATTGATTTTGTACCGATCGGTTATTTCCGAGAGCAATTATTGACGTCATTTATTTTATTCCGAGCATAGAAATTATGTACTGAGTGTATCATTGGAACAGCTTTGGCTTTAAATATCTACCACATATGGCTTCATATGTTATATTATACTTAAATGAAAGCAAACGTATAACAATGAAATGCCGCCATTCAATTCCGAACTTATGGTTTTGGTAGTTTAAAGAATGATTTTTTAAATATAATTTGTACATAAGAATATTACAATCGCCATCTTGGTGATTTATTTTCTTATTTAAATGTATCATAGCAATTCTTGAAAGGTCTGGCATACTGTCGTGGGGTAACATAATTCAAGATATTTGAAGCATACGCTACTGCTTTAGGAAACCAAAGAAACCAAGTTTGAAACAGAGCGAAGCGACAATTGTGTGTATGTTGTGTTCCTTAAAATTTATCAATACAAAAAAACCCTTCGGTGTAAAGGGAAGTGACGCAAGAATTCTACTCACAAAAAGTTGTATCCATTCTGCGAGTGACTTTGTTTGTGTCACAATGGCGGAAATGTTTCCTTTGTAATGAAATTATTAAATTAAGAGACCTAGTATCCTCCCTTCCGCCATAGTGACACAAACAAAGTCACTCGCAAAATGGATACACTTCTTTCATGAGTAGAATTCTTGCGTCACTCTTCCCTTTACCCCGAGTTTTTGTATTGATATCACTTATTTTGTAAGGCTACCAATTAAAAAAAATGGTGATACAAAAGTCGATTTTGGACCATGGTAAGCTCTGTATCTCGAAAACGGTAGCTTCAATTAAAGCGTAAGCATCAATTTGCCTCCACGGAGCCCGCAATTGACCCCCAAACCCTCCTGGTAATAACCATTTTGGACTAAAGGAAAAAGACAGACACGCTTATCTATCATATTTTTTAAATTCTATAATTGGGCTAAAAAGAGTCATAACTTTTGAACCCCTTCTACGATTTGGACGTTTAATACACCGTTTGAAAGCTATTGAAGTGTAGATAGATTATGTTCCTAAAGTTTCTGTCGGCTATATGGCCTGGTGTCAGTGCTATCATCAGAAATGTGAAAGTCTGAATTTTTCTTCGAACTGCCGTAGGGAGGTCCTACCGACTCATTTTTTCTTCTTCTGTGTCTTAGTATAGCAAAGAGCATTCAAATACAAGTTCAAGCATCAAAATCGAGTTTTTAGTTCGCTAGATCCGAAATTAGATGTACACATAGAGTGCCACTAACGGAGTCCTTTGTCAGTCACTCGAAGAACTACAGTTCTTCATGATATGGAAAGTAAGCAAATTTTTAGAATCAAAAAGATGTGTCATAAAATTTCACATAGGTCCTTATTTTGTTATTTTAAGATGCACTACGAAATAAGAATAAAATATCAGTAGATTCTGGAACAAAATACTTGCCATATTAGTACCTATTTTTTATAGCGAGACCAAAATTGATTGGATTCAACATATGACCCCCCCACCCACACACACACATACCTCCCAGTTTAGTGAAATATTTAGAAATTACTTTTTAAGTATTCGGTAAAAAATCAGTGATTTATTTGCAATATTATGATTTCACTTGCATGTTGAAGAATACCATACCATGAACGTAAGGGAGACTATAACATGCATTCTCGAGGAGTTAATATGGTATTTATACAGATTACAGTGTGTGCATCATTTTCTAATCAAGTACGTAATGGTAAATTATTATATTGTTCTACTGGATTTACTGTACGATAATAATAAATATTATAACTAACCATTGTCATAATTAAAGTAATATCAAATTAAATTATTCCACTGTGATAGTTAAAATGGGACGCTAGGTAAACCTCTAACAGAAACGCCAACAAAATGTCATTTTGGAAAGTATTAAGACATTTATAAAAATCTGGCAAATACTGTTTCATACAACTGATATTACCTCAAAACATCGTGTGTACCCATAAACTTTAATGTGCTGTACGAGGGCGTACATCACTTCAATAAATTTTATGTCAAGACTGCCATCTATTCATAATTGCTTTAAAATATTTCCGACGTTCTACGAAACTATTCTAAACTGTTACAAAATAATTAAAAAAAAAAACTTTTTAAAGAAATACTTTTTTTAAAAAAACAATTTGTACTAAGAAGTAAAAGATAATTTTGTTTATGCATGACTAAATATAAAAGCATGAGGCGCTCTCTCATATAAAATCACTTTATGAATGCTTGAATTGGTGTGTCGCATGCTTTCCTTTTTAGTCATGCATAAACAAAATTATTTTTTTTTTACTTTTTATTATTAATTATTTAAGAGAAGTGTATTTAAAGCATGCTTTTTCGAGTTACTTCGCTGTTCGATACTTTTTCTGAAGCTTAATATTTTGTGACCCAAATCCTAAATTAGCCTTCTGCAACCAGTCTAACTCAATATCTTTACAGGCTAGTTTTTATTTTGCGATAAAGAAGTCCATATTAAAAAAAAATATTAAAATATACTTTTGAAATATATAAAAGTAATAATAACATATTATATTGTCACACGACTTACGTCGCTGTTCAAAATTTCATCATTCTATGACGTCGGGAACTGAGTTAAATAAACGTTGCAAGATTGTAAAAAAACTTAGGAACGGAAGCACATAAAACACGTTGTTAATTATTCACTTAGGAATGGCATTTAATGGGAAGCACTCACATGATCTTGGGTGTGTATAAACCCTTCCTTCGCCCTTTAATGGCTCGTCTTAAAGATTGTTTGCGGAGCCAGTGATTTCGCCAAAACCCATCCCTTTGGAGGTAGTCACTCTACTAAATCTTCGAGAGAAGCCCCCAAACTTTAAAAGTTTTATTATATAAATCTATAGAAACCGTGCAAAACTCCACTTACATACTTCCAATTTTGACTTTACACCCCACCCCTCCAGACTGAAAATCCTGGCGGAATCTCTGCCCCTAGGCAATCAACTCTATGGAAAACCTAGTCCGCTCGTTCTTTCGACCTGCATGTCTCTGATTATTTCATATAGCGTTACCATCCGCATAAACCTCGCACCATCAAGAGTGAAAAGCCGGTCGGGTGGCTGAGCGGTCTGTGGCGGTAGGCCATCGGCTCGAAGGTCCCGGGTTCGAGTCCCGGTAGGGCATAGGTGTGGATTTTAACAGCTAACGGCGAATGGTGACAGGCCGAAATCAAAAGTTACTAGACTGGCCGATATAAAAATAAAGTTTACCAAAGTTATCAAGAGTTAAAAGAAATCATAAAGACGGATATTACCAATATTTCTTAAACAGTGCTAAGCAATGCATGTGAAAACTTCGTCAAGAGACTGTGGGAGTGTTCCACACAATCTTACCGATGTTCTGTTCAAGTCCTGAGTCGTTGGGGTTGACGATTATCATCTTCCAAGTTCTCAACAGTGTGAGACGTGAGGGACAAACGCGGAAATAGTCTGTTTGATAAACAACTTTGGTGTGAAGACTGTGTCATGTTAATATTTCCGCTAGCCTGAGCGTTTCCGATTGCATGGCGTTCTTTACGGAAGAATTTGCTATTTGTTTCATGTTCCTCCGTTGATTTGTTGATTTTTCTTTCGACAAAATTTACAAATGGATCGATATTTATGCCCCACACTGTAGAATGTGATCAAGTGTAAATTCTGTTCCTGTGGAATTTGTTGATTTCGTCGGTAGGATTTATTATAATGTGAAATAAAATTCAAGTAATGACACGTTCTTGAATTTTATCTCCGTTACGTACTAGAGGACATATGAACTTTCAAAAACCTTTGAATTGATTGACGTCAGGCTATCTCTAGTGTCACAGAAAATATACTTACGACATTTACGTAGTGTCATGTATCCAGAAGACACTTAAGTATATCGCCTAACATCTATAAATTTGGTTTTGTCTCTTCACACCACATGATGTACTTTTGAGATTTGTGCTGGTCATATGCGAGTGAATACTGAAAACAATAATGCTCTCACTCTCAAACGACTAATACCACATTTTATTCTTTATTTATAATAACTTATTTCTTATTCATACTCTCTTGGAAGTATTCAAATATTCAATTGTCAGACTTGCAAAGGATTAACGTAAAAGTATTTGCAAATTGATTTACCGAAAAGCTCGAACTGTAAAGACCCCTCTTCTCATAATCTTAGAACAAAACGGTTTCTCATTTATTTATTCTTTTCAAATTTCGCAAAGTGAAAAGTGCAAATTGAAAAGTTTCGCAAATTTTACCCGTCCAATAGAATTTTGAATAACTTACGCAAAACGAAACAGAGGCGGAAACGTGGACTTGAATATTGAGTCGTAACGGATTTCTTAAAACATTTCTTTAAGCACTGTTGCCAAATTTTCGTGATAAAATGTCACTAGATTCTGCCTTAAAATTCGCTAGATATGATTTTACCAAATATTAACCTCTTAAAATTACAGTTTTCACAACACTAAAAATGAATTACACGTTTACTAATAACGTATAATATATAAACACTTGAATCCAATTACAAATTATTGAAATTACACTATATTCTACTCCATTGCCTCCTCTTGTTGCAGTAGAGGTTGAGGCTAGATTTTGTTCCATGATGTTTTTCAGACAGACAGCTTTTGAGTAGAGATCATTTTTGCAGTGAGTGCAAGACATTTCCAAATTAATTGAAAAAAAAAGTAGAAAGCGACTTTTGTAAAATTGTTGTCGCCAACCACAACTCTAAATCCACCAGACTTAGCGACATGTAGCTAAAATTGGCAACATTGTCCTTAAAGCCATGTTACTATAGAATGAAAAGAACTGTAGTTAGCAAAATATTTTCTATTTATCTACTTCCAAATTTGTGTAATTGACGTAAAAAGGCGCGAAAATTATCTGTATTCAACTTTTACAGAGTTGATACCACATTATACGTAAACTTGAAAGAAGAAAGCTTTACCAAAAGTAAACTGACTAAAATATTACAATAAACATTTAAAAAACTAGCATATACAATAATTATAAAAGATATTTACTACTGTAAATACCAAAACAAATGTACTTGCACTCGATACAAGCTACATAAATAGAAAAATAGCTCACTTTATAATTGAGTTAACATTAAGAACGCTGCAAGGAACATGACTAAAATGACTTTTCTTGTCTATTCTTGTATATTGGAGACGATTTAATTTTCTTCAAAGGTTTCTCTTTGAAGTCAAATATTGATTCTTCCTCAAATTCCAAGTCTTTTTTGTTTGTTAGAATTTGGTGGTTCTAATTGAAGAATTCGCTAAATACATTTCAAAGTGCCAAAATAATACTCCATCTGAGTGTGGTAAGGAGTGTAGCAGGATTTATAGAATAGATACTCGATACTTCATACTTTCTAATCGTTGTTCAAATAGTATGCAAGAGACTGCAATTTGAGCTAGGTACAAATCTCAATGGCTGGATTCAACGGGCAGAGCAGCTGAGCCCTCAGTGGGACAGAAGTCCTTGGGACGACAAGAAGCTTGTAGCGTTCAACGAACAGTTGAATATTGTAAAGCGCTCCGTACTTCTATTGGTATTGTCGATATATGTTTACCAACAAAGGTAACGTTTCTCCTTTAAAATGTTTAATGCAATTTTAAAAGTCATCTCGACATTTATGGGCATCATTTATTAACTTCCATACGCCCAAAGAAAGACTTCTCTATTTATTTAACATACGCGTCTTCTGCTACTTCTTGGCGTCCAACTTCCGGCTCACAAGTGAGAGCAAAAATTTTGGCTACAATAAATGGCGGCGGTACACAGTGAGCCGGAAGTTCGCAGTGGCATTCAAAGGACAAATAATAAGGCCTCAGTGAGCACTCAGGCAGTTGAATGCAGCCATTGTCATAGGCAGGAGCAATAATTATGGACCGTTAAATGCTTCAGGACATATTTGTACGATTGAAAAATGTACACATTCACTGGAACATGCATCATGGACGGTGTATCCAAGACAATCAAGTTTTTTTTTTTAAATTAAATTTACTTTCAATTGTTGCTGTTTTTCCCTATGATATGTTAGTGAGACGATTTTCGTCACTGTTGCCACAATCAATCTATCTCTCTAACAAATAAAGTACCCGAAGTGAAAACTCGAGTTGCTCATCAAGTGATACCTTAAATTGAAGCTAGTGACGAATATAGTACACCTGTGAAATCCTAGCTGCAGAGCTCCAGTAATAACAAGGTTATGGCGGGTCAAAGTTCAAATAGAAAGCGAATTTAGCTGCTTGTGATGTCCACAAAAGTGATTTAAAAGAGTATTATTCTGTATTCTGGAATAGCCTGCCTGCCGATCGTGATAAAGTCTTGCTTTTGCTGGATTCATGGAGTGCAAATAAGGATGATAACGTATCAAATGAATTATGCCCTAATCATATAACACTGTTCAAACGTTTAATTCCTGGTGGTTGCACTGGTTTCATCCAACCACTTGATGTTTACTTCTTCCGTCCATATAAATCATTTATCAGGTTCATTACTGACACAGTTATCGCTTCCTCGGAAATTAATCTCTGGCATCGGGATAACATTTAACGAATGCAGTCCTTCACTCTCTTCCAATTCAGCACCTCACGATTTCGCAACATGATCAGGTTTGCGTTTTACAAAAGCGGCTACTTGGATGAGGAGCCCGAGCCCTGGATTTCTCCATTGGATTATTGTTTTCATTCTAATATACGTGACGATTGTTACAAGACCCCATGTGAGAACATCTCTTTTGTCAAGTGTGCTCATTGTGAGCAAAGTATCTACTTATCACACGCCTTCATTGACGACTTACATGTTGATTGTACCAATTTGTAGTACTTTGTACGTTCCTCTTTCCTTCACATGAATCGCATTTCAATTCAAAATCATGTCCTTCTGACTTTTGTTCTGTCTTTCGTTGTGACTTGTTTCAATACAATTCGCTTTCTCTTTGAACTTTGACCCGCCATAACCTTTTTATTTCTGGAGCTCTGCAGCTAGGATTTCACAGGTGTATTATACTCGTCACTAGCTTCAATTTAAGGTATCTATCTCTTGATGAGCAACTCGAGTCCCCACTTCGGGTACTTTACTTGTAAGTATCAGTATATCTGTATATTTACGAATTCTCTTGATAAATAAATACACATACAAAAAAGTAGGTAGGTGCATTTATTGTTACGTGAAAGGAATTATTGTAAAATTTCTGTCTTTTTGCACCTGTAAAAATTAACGTCCCTATTCTTTAAATAGAAGTCTGATTAGTCGTTCAAAGTTGTTTTCTCGTTCACTAAAACTCTACAGACCAATTACTATTTGGCGTCTTTCACTAACTCGACAATTATTGTGTAACAACGATATCACATAACAGCAAAAAGTGCCCTACGTTAATTACAATTGATGTCTCAAATATATTACCAATACTATTCATTCAGGAACACAGAAGAGGATAATTGTTCAGTATGCGGATTTACAAATTATAGAGCAGTTATATTAGAAATGAATTGCTTTTCATGGAGCGGAAAAGTCCAGAAATAATTAAAATAACACGATTACAACATATAAACTAACACTTTCTATATCACTTGGTCATAAAAACATGTTTCGTTCAGTAACGTAAATAACAACTAGCTATGAAGCAACTCGCTAGAGCTACAAGGATTCAAAAACTTACAGTATAAGAAGGCTGCTATCTAGCGGACAAACCAGAATAAAAACAGTACATAACAGTTGATTGCAAATGTGTTAACATTTTCAATTTCGTTGGCGATCTTCATAATTACGAAATAAATAAATAAAATAGCTTGAATACTTGGCCTAAATTTGGATCTAATTTTTAAGGCCTTTAGGCAACTTTGGCTTAGTCCGGATGGATGAGATGAGTGAATTGGTGGAATGAAGATAGTTCTCGCTAGCATGCGGCGGAGTTGTGGACCAGTAGTAAGTGGAGGTGTGGTGTATTATTCGTAAGAAATGTTGTCTAATCTCCAGTATCACACGAACGTTCGCCGCTGATGGGATCCATATCGCTCCACATCGATAATGCAAGTAGGATAGGGGCCCCGCTGAAGCCCACGTCGAATGATGCGGAATCGACATCGGTTATCGGTATCACTAATTTTTCTATTTAAAAAAAACTATAGTAGTCTAAGTATTGTGCAAAGAATAAATCGATTTTTCTACAAAACGTTTCATTAATAATGAATAAATTAAATTTTAAAAGACAGAGCATTCGACATGGAACAATTTCGATCCACATCGGTAATATACGTTTACATTGATCGACGTCGATCCATGTGGGTTACCGATGTTTATTCAAGCAATGCTATATCCGTCTGGTTGTAAAAAATCCCTTTCGGTAGGCTTACAGGCTGAGGTAGATCTCGAAGTTTTTTTTTATTTTCAAAAATTCAAATCTCACCTTATATGAGGGCTATCGAGAAACTATTTATTGTTTTGTAGATTATTCATCAAGAGCTGTTCAACGATACCCCACAAGATATATATATATACTCGTTTTTTTCGCTTGGAGCGCTGCCCCAGACCCCCGTAAGGGGTTCGCCCCCAAACTTCAGTGCTTTTGAGAGGATGCGCCTCCTTTATTTTACAAAAAATCTTGCTGCAGCACTGTACCACCATGGTATCCATCTGTACCCTCCCACGGGGGGCTGCGCCCCCAAAGAGAAGGTTTTCCCCATTTATTGTAACCTACTCTTGGTCATACACCTTCAAAGAAAATTTCGTTTCTCTACCTTCAATGATTTGGAAATTGGGTTTTTGGGACGGCCATTTTGAATGCAAGTTGACGACTTTTTGAAAGTGTTCTTATATTGTCTTGGCCTACTTGTGATGGTACAACTTCAAGTAAAATTTCATTTATCCAGCCCAAACGCTGTGCAAAATGGAATTTTGAGCGGTCATTTTGGATCCAAGATGATGACTTTTCCCAAATGTTGTAATATTTCCCTAAACTACTCGTCATAATGCACCTTTATGCCAAATTTCGTACCTCTTGTTCAAACGGTGTGGAAAATGTTTTTTTTAGGTCCGCCATTTTGGATCCAAGATGACGTCTTTGGATACATCATGTAATACTTTAGTAACATACAAATGATAATGTATAGTGTTACCAGATTTGATATTTCTAGCTGCAGCCGTTTAGGCTGTGTATTCATACAACAATGGGTTCGGCGGCCATTTTGAATCCAAGATGGCGACTTTTTCAACATTTTGTAATATTTTCTTGAACTACTAGTGACAATACACCTTTCTGCCAAATTTCGTATCTCTAGCTCAAACGATATGGAAAATAGATTTCTTACTTCCCCCATTTTGGATCCAAGATGGCGTCTTTGAACTCATTAGGTAACATTTTCGTAATGAAACAGTGATGTTGTACCTTTACGCCACATTTGATTTCAATAGCCCTAGCGGTTTAGGCTGTGTATTCTATACAACAATGGGTTCGGCGGCCTTTTTGGATCCAAGATGGCGACCGATTTGGTCATTAACGAACTTAACCGAGCTATTAAGCCTAGAAACAACATATAAAAATTTGGTTGAAATATATTTAAAATTATGGCCGCTAGCGTGTTAATATATAAATTTTTAATTAGATATGGTACCGATCTCAATAGGTATATTTTTCTTCGAAATCTATCTAATATGAAACTTGATGTTGGTGTCAACACGCGCCCAACTGTGTTTGGTGACCAAGAAGTTGTTGTCCGTTGAAGCATCCTAAAGTGCAGAAATAACATGTCCTTCCACGTGAAGCACATAGACAAATAAGTGCTAAATATTTCCCAAGGATACTTTGATCACTGTAAGTACACAGACAAACCAACAAGGTTTATAGTAATATTTATTATGCTGGTTGTGCTTGTACGGTAGAAAGTAGCGTATTCTCTCGTGGCTGTGCGATTGTTCAGAGATGTACCGCTTAGGTGAAGAATAAGTTAAGGTTAGGTTTATTTACATTTTTTAAATCATTACCTTCAACTGAAACTTTTCCATTGGATCATGGTCATTGTACTTTTAACTTTTTCACAAAAATGCAGAAAAAAATAAACGTAGAGCAGTGAACGGATTATAATGGAACAGAACTAAAAATTTTGAAATCCATTAACACAACAGAGTGACGTATAACTTTAGCTACAGCAAATATTTTTTTTTTTACATAAGTAGTAAGTTTGGTTTTACAATTTCTAACGTGTTTGTTTGTCTATGCTGGTGCTATATAAAAAGGGAGAATTCCATTTAAAAATAGTAAGAAAGCAGGATTACATTATGTTTACTTTGTCAATGACCGATTTTAAGCGATCTCAATAACCGATATTGAGCAACGTCGGTGAAAGATGCTAAACGATGTCGATCGATATCGTTGACCGATATTTGCCAAGATGCTTGTTATCCAACATGGGGCACATGTCGTAGATCGATGTCGATCGACACCGTAAATTCCAAAATGATTATATTGGCTGACGTGGAGTTACTAAATTGGGCTCAATATGAACCAAGTTATAGTGAAAAAAAATATATTAACTGTAGAAGCATCAATCATAAAGTATATCTCCTACCAAAAAAAACAAAAAAAAAGCGTACATTAAATGTGGAGAGTTAGGTATACCTGTAAAAGCAATTGAAAATTACAATGGAATCTGAAAATATGATGACAATAGTGAGCAATGTGAACTACCAGTAACAGTGGAAAACAATGGAAATATCACAGCAATCGCATATATTTTGTCTTTGGAAATTACCGGCCCAAAAACGTAGCATTTTTTTTTTTAAATTATGGGCAGATAATGAAGGTCACAAAGCATTTTTACACGGGTTGGCAAATCTTTAAAATCCGCAACAGTAAAACAATTATAACACTTAGCAAATTGCACACAAACAATTGTTGTTTTTCTAACAGTTCTTTTAACAGAAAATACAGATACGGAGCAATTTTTCAGAGTAGATTTTACCCAGTTTGTAAAGAAGAAAATCACGAGTTTAATTGGTGTATTGAGAAAAGGGGGAACATATGTCATTGGTGAAGAAAAAAAGTTCCGTATCAATTAACAAATAATTCTGCACTGGCGGTACCATTATCCGTGTTCACTCTTCCACCGTTAATCAGTACAAGACAACGGTTGACAGCCACAGCCGAGACACAAGATGGCAACAACGCACAAGGAGGTAGGCAAGATAGCAACGACATTCAGCATTGTGAAGAAGAAGATCAAGAGAAAATGCACGAGACAGGTGAGCTTGTAATCGCACTGGATGAACGTAATGCGTGAAGCAGTAGTTCAGGAAAGCAGTGAGTATGGCGCATTAGACTTGCAAGCGCAATTTTTTTAATGAGAAAACCAAAGAGACGAGAGGCAACGCTCATTTAGTGGTTGCAGTGCATAGTGATAATACAAGTGTTGCGTTATGTTCTCAAATTAAATTGATGCTAGTGATCTTGAAGGCAAGCTGATGCAGTTGGTGTTTCAGGTCTGGGTAAAGCCAAAAATCGAAATAAATGAATCGTAAAAAGTAGATGTAAATAAAGGTCATAACAATATAAAGCAGTCAGCTTACAAAGTTTAATAAGTGAAACAGGATACCTCAATACAAAACAACAGTGGCTCCTCAATGAGCATTAAGCAAAGGCAAGAAGAGGAAGGTGAATATGAAACCCTCTTTGTATGAATGTTTTTCACTTATCGTTCATAAAACAGGTACGTCTCTTTAAGCTCCTAATAGTGATAAAATAAGTGAGATAGTACGAACAAGTTGTTTATTTGTAATAAAGGAACATTTGGGTAAGAGACCCTGTTATCGGGTTAGTGATGACGTCCGTAATAAATATACTGCCCTTTAATCTTACTGGCACGCATAAATAAACAAGGTTAACATATTGTCGCAGTTCCTAAGCTTTCATTCTATTCACATAGCGTTATTGCAAGAGTCACCGGTCACTGGAACAGTATAGTTAAATAACTATAATGTATATACAATTAATATATATACAGTATACAAAGCGCTAGGGGTTGCGGTCAGAGACCACCTACACATTTATAATTTATGTAAGAATCCTACGTGTGTAATGATTCCTTGCTAGCTTCAAGATTTAGTCTTTTTAATACTCATCTCCCCAGTGGTAAGAATTTTAAGGCACAGAGAGAGGTATTCTTCCTTCTATAATAAGATAGCATTAGAGCTGCAACAGCTCAGTCGCGTCCATTATTTAGTACATCGGCAATAACGCTACCAGGTCCGTGAAGGATTCAACAAATCATTCAAACATTAGTCAGGCAGTATTAGACGTGGTAAAATATTCGAGTTAACAGATACGTTGAACAACGCCTTCCTATCATATTGCTCTTAGTCAAGGCCAAGATTTAACGGTCCTCTATCACCTAAACAAATGAACGTAGGAGGAAAACGACTTCACATTTTAACTTCTCGGAACAAGCTAGCCTAAAACGATATGCCACATGGTGCCATTTCCATTTTAAAATTTGCGACATCAATCTAAGATGACAGATTTTACGATGGCCGACATGAAACTCGTCCTTCCATCGCCGAGATCCAACATTTGGTTTTACTCCCTACAGCCATTTTCACTTACTAGAGTGTTCCCAGATTTTGCCTCACCCCCTGAAATTACAAACTCTCTTTTAACCCTTGTACCCTATCTGGGGTCTTTTTTGACCCCATCATATCTAATTTGTTCATAAATTCAAAGATATTTGTGTTAGGAAAGTCATCCTACTTAAGTTCATTCCTTCATTGTTTATATTATAGGGTAAAACTAGTTTGTTATGATAATAGTTTTCTTAATTTTTTATATGAATTTCTGTTTGGGGTCGAATAAGAGCCCAGATATGTACTATGTGATATTTTGTCAATTCTCTACTGATATGAACTAACTGTGTAATTATTCTCTAGATGTCTCTGCAGCAAAGATGTATGATATCTCCCAGTTAGTATAAATGTTCGGCTACCAATTCGACATTCTTTTGCGTTGTTCTAAAATGTGTATCTATTTGTGTTTGAGATCGCTCTAATTTAGGGATAAAATCAGTTGGAATTGTTATGAATTTCTTCCAATTATAAGTGGTGTTTTGGAACTCTTCTTGCCTATTTTCGAACACATAGTAAAGGGGTGTGAAAAGAGCATAGTAAAGCTGTGTGAAAATAGCTTCCGCAGAAAATCAACTTGGCAATGTTCTGAGCGAAGAGCAAGATGTTGTTACAAATATCTTTGTTGTGAATATTCAGCAAAATGGATGACATTCGTCTAACACAGGGTTACAAACATGAAGATTTTTGCGTGATTTAGAAGACAGTGATGTTGATGACGATAATATTTTTGCTGAGAGTGATGGAAGTGATACAAATAGTGACCACACAGATATTGAAATAGGTGTACCAGACGGAATAAGCGTAGGAACTAGCCCTATAAGTTCTAGTGATGACGAAAGCGATTCGAATTTTCTGACAAGTAAAAATGGACAACACAAGTATGATACGCGTCCGCCAAAGTTAGGCAAGTATCCTGCAAGAAATATTGTACATGTAAGTTCTGGTATACCTAATCAAGTGAAACAAAACTTACATAACAGTATAACAGGGTGAAATTTTGGCTTACGTCTCGCCTGTTATATGCACCCCAAGTGTGGAGAGGTACGTGAAGTTGGCCCAACCACATCAAGCTTTTAAGACCAAAACCACACCAAGATTTTGTGCATATTTTGTGCTAATTTGTGCACACGATCCCATATTTTGTGCACGCTCGGTTTAGCCCAGAAATCGAAAACAATGTGGTTGGGCCAACTTCACGCTGGCCCAACCACATCAAGCTATCGGAATAAAAACCACTCCAAGATTTTGTGCATATTTTGTGCTAAGTTGTGCACACTATCCCATATTTTGTGCATGCTCGGTTTAGCCCAGAAAACAAAAACAATCTGGTTGGGCCAACTTCACGCTGGCCCAATCACATCAAGATATCTTAATAAAAAGCACCCCTGGATTCTCTGCTAATTTGTGCACACTATCCCATATTTTGTGCACGCTCGTTTTAGCCCAGAAAACAAGAACAATGTGGTTGAGCTAGCGTGAAGTTGTCCCAACCACATCAGGGTATCGAAATAAAAAACACTCCAAATTTAGAGCGTATTTTGTGCTAATTTGTGCACACTATCCCATTATTTGTGCACGCTTTGTTTAGCCCAGAAAATAAAAATGTTGGGGCCAACTTCACGCTGGTCCAACCATATAAAGCTATCGGAATAAAAACCACTCCAGGATTTAGGGCATATTTTGTGCAAATTTGTGCACACTATCTCATATTTTGTGCACGCTCGGTTTGGCTAAGACATCGAAAAACAGAATTGGATTTAGACCATATTAAGGAAAAGGAGGTTGGGTCAAAATAACCCTGGCCCAACCACATCAAACTGTCGGTATAAAAACCACTCCATGATTTTGTGCATATTTTGTGCTAATTTGTGCACACTATCCCATATTTTGTGCATGCTCGGTTTGGCAAAGAAATCGAAAACAATGTGGTTGGACCAACTTCACGCTAGCCCAACCACATCAAGCTATCGGTATAAAAACCACTCCAGGATTTTGTGCATATTTTGTGCTAAGTTGTGCACACTATCCCATATTTTGTGCATGCTCGGTTTAGCCCAGAAAACAAAAACAATCTGGTTGGGCCAACTTCACGCTGGCCCAATCACATCAAGATATCTTAATAAAAAGCACCCCTGGATTTTCTGCTAATTTGTGCAAACTATCCCATATTTTGTGCACGCTCTGTTTGGCCCAGAAAACAAAATCAATGTGGTGGAGCCAACTTCACGCTAGCCCAACCACATCAAGCAATCGGTATAAAAACCACTCCAGGATTTTGGGCATATTTTGTGCTAATTTATGAACACTATCCCATATTTTCTGCACGCGCGGTTTAGCCCAGAAATCGAAACAATGTGTTTGGACCAACTTCACTCTGATCTAACCGCAATAATTAAGGTTTCGGTAAAAATAGCACTACAACTTTTTTGCAAATTTTATGCTAAGTTTTGTCATTTTCCTAATTTATATTTACGCTGGATTTAGCGTAGATATCAATAGTGCAAGCTGAAATAACAGAAGATTTGGATGTGGTACTTTAGCGTGCATTAATTTAATTCTACATAAACATATTTTCCAATCATTGGCCAGAAAAGTTCTGGTAGAATATTTTGTAATTCCTTATTTAAATCCCAAATTAATAAATGTACATTACAATGTCGTTTCGTTTTCTACGTTTTCTAGTATGACTTTATGTATAACAATGTAAAAAGAGCTTCAATTGTTTGATTTGCTCAAACATATATTAAATATAATAATCGAAATGCAACAAAGATATTGTTCCTTTTGATCTAATATGTTAAATCATCCTAACTTTCATAAAACATTAAATTTGAAACTAGAATTGTTTTATCTTTTCAAATATATGACAAATACAAGGTAAACAAAAATTGTTTGCCGTACTAGAACAGTGATAAACAAAGAGCAATAAAGTGGACAGTACGTACCTTTAGGTTTCGAAGTAAGCTCCATCAGCATCCAACATCTTTTGCCAACGATCCTGCAGCTGCACAATATCCTGGGGATAAAAAATCGGTTGTATTGGAGGCAAAGCAGTCCGTGATTGCCTTCCACAGGTCTCCCTTATTGGCGAAAAATCTCCAACATAGGTGGTTGTCGAGGGAATAAAACAGGTGGTAATCTGTTGGCTCAAAATCCTATGGATATGGTGCATGGCACAGTGTCTCCCAGCCAAGTTGCTGAAGGGTATCCCGGGTCCTCTTTGCCACATGTTGTTTGGCATCGACGTGGAGGAACAGAACACCCTTGCGATTCACCAATGCCGGCTCCTACTGTCGCAATGCACGGTGCACCCTCTGCAACTGTGGCGAGTAGAGGTCAACAGTGAAGGTCTGACCAGGTGGAAGGAGCTCGTAATGCACCAGTTGGTGACAAGTCCACATACAGAGAGCATACTATTTCGTGGGTGCAGAGGTGGTCTTGAGGTGTGAGGAACAGGGTCACGTGGCGACAACCAATGTCTGGTACGCTTGGGAGTGTCACAGAGGACCCACCTTTCGGCACCAGTGAGCAGGCGACCAGTGCTCAGGTGGGTCTGTTCAGATGCCGCGTGGGCATGGACAAACAGGCTGTAACTCGTTCTTCCTTGTTCGCTGCCGACAATGTGTTGGGTACCAACTCGCTTAACCTGTATGACCTCCTTGTCCATACAGGTGCTGTCTGACTGGTTCAGCAGAAACATGGAACCTTTCTGCTAGTTCATCACCCGTTAGACCACTGTCCTCCTCGATGGCTGCTTTCACGGCCCCGTCATCCAACACATGTAGTCCGCTGCGAGATTCATCAGCAAGGCTCACATCGCACGTACCGAAATTCTGGAATCAATGCCTGGCGGTAGGTTCGTTCACGGCATTCTCACCAAATGTCTGGCATATGCGGCGACTTAATGTGAGAGCTGACAGGCCCACTTTAAAGTAATACAACAAACACATGTGAACAAGTTGCTTCCATATCTCCACTTCTCTTTTACACTGGACGAGCTATGACAGCTGTGTGTGTGCACTGTTCCTGTATTATTGAAGGTGGATGGTCAGACTAACTCCGATCGCTTGGCAAGCAAGTGCGTCATTTCGTTTCCTCTCTGTTTCAGCATGATTAATGGGACGTCGAAAACGGCAAAAACGTTTTGGTTACCTTGTATAAGGTACCTTTTAGACCCAGGGACTATACGAGCGCCATGACTTCGTCTCACAACTTAAATAGAAAATTCCATATGCAGTTCAGACGATATGCCTAAAATTGTGCATTTCTTATGTAAGAGAATGATACTAATCAAACTTCTATTTTCAGCGTTTAGATGGTTTCGAAACTCCATGCTGGTAAATGGCCGCCATAATATTTTTTTTGCCTATAATTGGTGAACTAGCCGTTCGATTTATTTTATTCCTTTGCTAAATTATTTAGTTTAAAAGAATAAAACTCAGTTTATTGGTTTTCCCCAAATAGTTATTTTAAGCGTAGGCCAGCGTGAAGTTAACCTAACCACATTCTTTTCGATTTTTGGACTAAACCCATCGTGAACAAATATGGGAGATCGTGCGCAAGTTCTCACAAAATATGCACAAAATCCTGGAGTGTTTTTTATTCATATAGCTTGATGTGGCTTGACCATCGTGAAGTATGCTCAACCACTTTGTTTTCGATTTTCGGTCTAAACCTAGCGCACACAAAATATGGGATAGTGTGCACAAATTAGCACAAAATTCTGGAGTGCATTTTATTCCGATAGTTTGATGTGATTGGCCAAGCGCGATGTTGGTCCAACCACATTGTTTTGTTTTCCAGGCTAAGTCGAGTTTGCACAAAATATAAAATAACGTGCGCAAATTAGCACAAAATATGTACTAAATCCTGGGGCGTCGCTAGGGCTGCCAACATCAGGGTAGACCAAAGTCCATCGATAAATATTTTCAGGGTGACTGTCGTAGGTACCACGTTCCGAATTTTTATATATCTTGCTATTCTACCCTCTCCCTTCATTTTTTATATTATCATTTCCAATTTATGGCGTTCACGTGACAGTATTTTTTCCTGCGTACGGCAAGTAACAGGGTTGTCAGCCTCTTACAAAATTAAAAAAAAATATATATTTTATGTTTTACTTTCTTCTTCTTCTTCGGGTTGGTCACCAGGGGGGGGGGGGCAAAGGTTTCCTTGTTGGAATTTGTGTTCCATAAGCTTACCCAACAAGGTATAGTTCATGTCCCTGTGACAATTAGGAGCGGTGCTAGGGTCGCCAACGTGAAGGTCTACGATTTTCTTTAAATCCCTATCCAATGCATAACTGTTAACTGCATCTCGTCTAGTAATTTATTCACAGTGTGCAACCAGTACGTTAGTGCGGATTACTAAGTCACTACTATTATGAATTTGAGAATTTATCTGTACCTTGGAAGGGTGCGGCAGGTATTTGAGAACACGCATTATAGGTGACACAACTATCCTGCGCGTCATAGTTACAAATCCTTTTTTGTTGCAGGTAAACATGGCATTACCTTGACTAATCCATGAAAGGAAGAGGTAAGCTGTCATCGTGTCCTTCGCTGAGAGATCGCTGCTTTTGTGAAAGTCGCCTGGTCAAAGTTCAGAGAGAATTGAGGGCTACTAGGGGTGATTTGGCAACCGTTTTCCCAATGAAACGACATTATCGTTGCTCTGACATCCTCAGGACGCCAGAATTCGTCATTTCTGTATTTGTATCTAGGCTACCGTCGATTAAGATGCTGGGAAATCCATGAGGACAGTCGCCAGGGAACTGCCGGTTGACGATACCATTATCCGACGTGTAGTTCATGAGGACTTTCGTTACAACTCGTACGTGATGCGGCAAGGAGAGTTCTTGTCCTAGAGATCCAGGGAGAATCACCTGACGAGAGCCAAGCGCCTCCTGATCAAGCTGAAACGTCCAGAGGAGCCAGGAATGTTTTTTTTTTTCGATGAGAAAATCTTTGACCAGAGCCCGAATGAAGAACGAAAAAATAATCGGTGGCTTAGTAAAAGCCGCAAGGATGTTTCGACCGTCATGCAAACTAAATTTGCAGGCTCAGCTATGGTTGTGAAGGTCGTGAACAGTGAAGGTGACGTGATGTCTCCACATTTCTTCCTTGAAGGTGCCAGAGGCAACACTGTTGCTTACACCGAAGTGTTGAACATGATTCTGAAGTTCTGGATTACTGCTGTAGCACGTGGGAGGCCGTACGTTTTTTTTTAGCAAGATCCCGCATCATCCCACATAGCTCATACAACTAAAGAATGCATGGCCGAAAAGTTTCATAACCATATCACTGCCAACATGTGGACCCCCATCTCCCCAGACGTTAACCCAATGGACTATTATATATGGGGTGTGGTTGAGAGGAACTCTTCTAGGCAACCACACAACATCGTTGCGGCTCTCAGGGCAGCTGTTGTGGATACAATAGCAAATATTCCCAAACCCATCTCATTATTGCCTGCATGTGGTTTCGACAGCGTGTAGAGGCTGTTATTGAGGCTGACGGCGTTTTATTGAATGATGTCGTCCAATGTGTATGTGGTCACCTGTACAGAAAGTTAAAACATAATAAATGCTTTATCTCTATTGTCTGTGCCTTTTTCCCAGCGGACGTGAATTTGTACTCAAATACCTGCCGCACACTGTATGTCATTTTTTTCGAAAACTCAATCTCGGTGGATAGTTCTGTAGAATTGAGCACGCTCTTTCACATTTTTTTGCGATATAGTGTTATAATATAATTTGCCAACTCTACTAGGAAACAAACAATGACATTTCTCTCCATACCTCCAAGAAGATCGTGCTTAAATCTACAAAATTATTTTCACAGCAAGATATTATACAAGAAAGTGGTAGTGCCGTTTACCTCCAAGATAGATATAGGCAATGTGAAAGCATTGAAATTAGTATTAAAATAAATTATAACAAACTAGTTACTTTAAGTGTTGTAAGCATTAGAAAAGTACAAACTGAGCCGCCATATTGGAATATGGCCTCAAAAATTATATTTTTTTTCTGTAACTTTTAACTGAGCAATCCTAGATTAAGTTTCTTTTTCTTAAGTCTCTCATCATTTAATTCCACAAATGTACATTTTTACTAACTATTTATTTTAAGCTTTGTTGACATTGGTAACATGAATTCTGAAAAATAAGTTGTTTGGCTATACATTTTGAATTAATGGTCCTGTTGTAATTTTTGTTTTCTTACTTTGATCATAATTTAATTCCCCAAATATAAATTCTATCTCACACAATACTTTAGGCGTTGTATGTATTGGCAGCATTCACACCGAGTAAATGGTGCTATAAAGGTATGAAACTATACCTGTTGACTAAATGATCCTACTCTAATTTTCGTTTTAGCTGTTCATAATTTAAGTCTCTAAATGTAAATTATAACGAATTAATTATTTTATGCGTTTTCAGCGTTAGCAGCAAGCTCTCTGAATCCTGTATTGGAAAATAGCACCCAAAATCAGTCTTTAGGCTATAACTATTTTAGTGAATTTTCCCATTGTGATATGGTAAATTGTACATCATTTAATTGCCCCCAGAAAATGTTAAAACAAGCTTTTGGGTAAAAAGCATTTACCCAAAAACCTAAAAGGCTTATTATGCAGAATATTTTGTATTTCTTGTAGATTTAATATTTAATATTATATAACTTTTAAGCTTGATATTATAAATATTTAAAATTACCTGTTCACTTATTTCAATAGAACTTTCTGGCTTTCTTTCACTGATGTGTGTATTTTTCCAGAAGTTTTAATACGAAGCCTATTTATATTCTAAATTAACTAACACATCAGAACTAAGTATCACAGCAAAGTTGAAAGCATTTGATACTTATAAAGATCAAAATTGTACATCTGTAACACGTAGACATTCTCAAGCCCAGAGGAAACAATTTCCATTACTTTAGGACGTTACATTTGCTGAAAAACCCGTTAAAAGAAAATGGTTTAATTTATATTTCAACTTCGCTTATCAGTGTCGTATCATCCTGTGTTAAGTTTATCAGTGGAGAGGTAACTCCCAATTTCTCATTTCCAATACGACAATAGGAAAGGATAGAAAAATAGGTTCGGCCCTCATTTTCTGAAACGCGGGCGGAAAATCATTCAGCCCATGCCTTCAACATTTAAAATAACTATTTGGGCAAAACCAACAAACTAACTGAGGTTTATTCTTTTAAACCAAATAATTTAGCAAAGCAATAAAAGAAATCGAATGGCTAGTTCACCAATTATTATGGCGGCCATTTACCAGCATTGAGATTGGAAACCATTTCGACGGTGCCTAAACACTGAAAATAGAAGTTTGGTGAGTATCATTCTCTTACATAAGAAATGCACAATTTTAGGCATATCGTCTGAACTGCATATGGAATTTTCTATTTAAGTTGTGAGGCAACAAAGTGGCGCTCGCAAAGTCCCTGGGTCTAAAAGGTACCTTATACAAGGTAACCAAAACGTTTTTGCCGTTTTCGACGTCCCATTAATCATGCTGAAACAGAGAGGAAACGAAATGACGCACTTGCTTGCCAAGCGATCGGAGTTAGTCTGACCATCCACCTTCAGTAATACAGGAACAGTGCACACACACAGCTGTCATAGCTCGTCCAGTGTAAGAGAGAAGTGGAGATATGGAAGCAACTTGTTCACATGTGTTTGTTGTATTACTTTAAAGTGGGCCTGTCAGCTCTCACATCAAGTCGTTGCATATGCCAGACATTTGGTGAGAATGCCGTGAACGAACCTACCGCCAGGCATTGATTCCAGAAATTCGGTACGTGAGATGAACCCCGCAGTGGGCGACCACATGTGTTGGATGACGAGGTCCTGAAAGCAGCCATCGAGAAGGACTGTGGTCTAACGGGTGATGAAATTTCAGAAAGGATCCATGTTTCTGCTGAACCAGTCAGACAGTACCTGCATGGACAAGGAGGTCATACAGGTTAAGCAAGTTGGTACCCCACACATTGTCGGCAGCCAACAAGGAACAACAAGTGACAGCCTATTTGTCCTTGCTCACTCGGCACCTGAACATACCCACATTACGTCCCTTGCTCACTGGTGCCGAAAGGTGGGTCCTCTGTGACACTCCCAAGCGTACCAGACATTGGTTGTCGCCACGTGACCCTGTTCCTCACACCTCAAGACCACCTCTGTACCCACGAAATAGTATGCTCTCTGTATGGTGGACTTGTCACCAACTGGTGCATTACGAGCTCCTTCCACCTGGTCAGACCTTCACTGCTGACCTATACTCACAGTTTTTGCAGAGGATGCACCGTGCATTGCGACAGTAGGAGCCAGCATTGGTGAATCACACGGGTGTTCTGTTCCTCCACGTCGATGCCAAACAACATGTGGCAAAGAGGACCAGGATACCCTTTCAGCAACTTGGCTGTGAGACACTGTGCCATGCACCATATTCATAGGATTTTGAGCCAACAGATTACCACCTGTTTCATTCCCTCGACAACCAATTCCGTGGGAGATTTTTCGCCAATGAGGGAGACCTGTGGAACACACTCACGGACTACTTTGCCTCGAATACAACCGATTTTTTATCCCCAGGATATTGTGCAGCTCCAGGAACGTTGGCAAAAGGTGTTGGATTTTGGATGCTGATGGAACTTACTTCGAACATAAAGGTACGTACCGTCCACTGAAAAAATTGATCTTTGTTTATCACAGCTCTAGGACGGCAAAAACCTTTTGGTTACCTTGCATTTGTCATATATTTGAAAAGATAAAACAATTTTATTTTCAAATTTACTGTTTTATAAAAGTTAATATGATTTCCCATATTAGATCAAAAGGAACAATATCTTTGTTGCATTTCGATTATTATATTTATTATATACTCAAATAAATCAAACAGTTGAAGATCTTTTTACATTGTTATACATAAAATCACATGATATGCATACATAGAAAACATAGAAAATGAAACGACATTGTAATGTACATTTATTAATTTGGGATTTAAGTAAGGAATTACAAAATATTTTACAGAAATTCTCTGCCCAATGACTGGAAAATATGCTTAAGTAGAATTGAATTAAACCACACTAAAGTACCACATCCAAATGTTTTGTTATTTCAGCTTGCACTACTGATATCTACGCTAAATCCAGCGTAAATATAAATTATGAAAATGACAAAAATTAGCATAAAATTTGCAAAAAAGTTGTAGTGCTATTTTTACCGAAACCTTAATTATTACGGTTAGATCAGAGTGAAGTTGGTCCAACCACATTGTTTTCGATTTCTGGGCTAAACCGCGCGTGCACAAAATATGGGATAGTATGCATAAATTACTACAAAATATGCTCAAAATCCTGGAGTGCATTTTATTCCCATAGCTTGATGTGGTTGGGCTAGGATGATTTTGACCCAACCTCCTTTCTCTTATTTCTGGGCTAAATCCAATTCTACTTTTCGATTTCTGATCCAAACAGAGCGTGCACAAAATATTGGATAGTGTGCACAAATTAGCACAAAGCAAGCTCTAAATTTTGGAGTGGGTTTTATTCCGATAGCTTGATATGGTTGGACCAGCGTGAAGTTGGCCCAACCAATATTTTTGTTTTCTGCCTTATCCAAGAGTGCACAAAATATGGGATAGTGTGCACAAATTAGCACAAAATATGCACAACATCCTCGAGTGGTTTTTATTCCGATAACTTGATGTTGTTGGGCCAGTGTGAAGCTGGCGTAACCACATTTTTTTCAATTTCTGGGCTAAACCGAGTGTGCACAAAATATGGGATAGTGTGCACAAATTAGCACAAAATATGCACAAAATCTTGGAGTGTTTTTTATTCCGATAGCTTGATGTTTTTCGGCGAGAATGAAGTTGGCCCAACCACATTGTTTTCGATTTCTGGGCTAAACTGAGCGAGCACAAAATATGGGAAAGTGTGCA
>JAGDQP010005693.1:39407-76512 GCA_022664845.1 Lepisma saccharinum | reverse complement strand
TACATGGTAAGAAAAATGCATGACTATAATAATATAGTGTATAAGTGAGTATGAATTACACCCCCTTTGGACTACATTCCCGGCGTACTCCCTTTTCCTCGGGTCCCCATGTCGTTATTTTTGACCATAGCAGCTGTAATTTTGAATGGGAAGAGTTACCTAGACACTGTATCTACATACGAATTTCATCAAATCGGGCTCTGTCATTTGGTGAGTGCCCCTTGTGTGAGCAATGGCTGCTCGGTTTGATTTTTTTTTTTTTGTATTGAAATTTGACAAGGATAATATTTCAAATGAGATACTAACCGTCGTTTGCAAATTACCTGTGGTCTATATTATCTACCTGTATTACGTGTTCTGTACAAGGAGTGACATGAAACTGCTTGACTCTATGCACAAATTCATTGAAATCCGAAGTCTTCGTCTTCTCAGCAGTTTTTTTTTATATAGAATTTCATCATAGTACGTAAAAAGAGATTACGTGCTACTGGCGTACAAAAAAAATCATGCTTCTAGCGTACAAGCAGGGATGTCCAAAATGAGAATATATTTTATCAAGGTAAGAAGTAAAATTAAGCAGAAATAGCATGAAGAGAAACAAGGGATTGAATTAAAAAGATAAAGAATTTTTTGGTTGCGTAAACTAAGAAACAACCAATTAAATGTAACTACTTAAGGAACTACAATTTGTAAGAAAATAGTGGCATATTGTCATGCAACATCATGCTTTAAAGGAAACTTCTAGACATAAGTTTAAGCATAAAACCTGTTACCTTTTGACACGTCAATCAAAGTTAATTTAAATTTCGAAGGTTTACATGCAATATTATTTCACTTAGGATAAGTTTAGATTTTTTTTTTTTTTAAGATGTGAGGGAGATACCTTCACTTGTTTTCTTCCGCTATAGTAAATATTCATTGCTAGAGAAAAAGTGGTAATCAATTTTGTGAGAAGCGAAAGTTTAAACTTTTATTTCGATGGCCGACCTCGGAACATCACTGGAGATACTCGTCTGGTGCTAGTCATATTATCTAAGATTTGTGGGCAGATTTCCTGTTTCTTCATACGAATGGCGTTACTGTACTTAGTCAAAGCTCTTTTCGGTACTTTTCCCTTTCTTGCTCTCAGAAATGTGATCGCAGAGGAACGTTATACCTAAGACAAGTAACGGGCTTAAGGTTTGGATACCAATAAATAACCAGAAATAAAATTAAAAATGAAATTACTATTTCGGAATAAGAGAGTTCGAAAGTCCTCTAGAAGAGAGTATAATAAATAAAAATTTTGTTCATGAGTTTAGACACGCAGAAACCTCAATCACATTCGTAGCCTTAGTAGTTTTCGAAATTAGTAATTCCTCAGTAAATATTTTTTCGACTGCCGTCTGTTAGTCCGGACATGTATAATATATGCGGCTTTGATCTTGTCTCACAAAGATCTTTCCAGCAACACTTCAAAAATCTTCGTAGCCCTAGTAGTTCCTGAGTTGAAAGTTGTTGATAGGCAGACAAATATAACTGTGATACAAGTAAGGATTTGCAACTTTCGCTGCTGAAGCCCAAAAGAGAAGAACCCTTAATAAAAATTAAGCTGCTTACACGCGCTTTAATGTCACCTTGCTCCCCTTTCTTTATCTTCGAGATTTAGGTTTCTTAGTTAAAAAAAAAAAAGAAAACTAATTCAAAATAAGTGTCTTTTACTGAGAAAATTGCACAATTCGCTTTGCTGTTACACTGACAGCCACAAACTATATCGAAATGATATTTTACGGCACAGTCTCTGTTCGCTGTTGAAGACATACAGTGTTCAGGGTGTAACTCCCGTGATTATTTACTTTCGCGAGACACTCCTCCTTTAATCTCCTATTTACATATGGCCTGAGTAATAGCTTCCTAATCTTCCTGTTTACACAAGCGCACTTTAGGAGGAGTAATAAAAAATATTGAGCCTTCCTTTGCCCCCATAATTGCGGGTGTGAACCTTTGCAATTTTAAACTTTCCTTGTGCTTGCTTTTACTAAATATGAATTTGTCCTATTCTTCACCGTTGTCAGAAAAGACAGTGTTAAAGAGAAATGCCCACCAGTATGAATTATTGGTTCCGCTCCTCATGGTAGTGGGGCTCTTCTGTAATGGAATAATTTTTTTTAAATTGTCGTAAAATTGTCCTATCATTGTTCTTTTCTAAGTTAGTCAAGAATTCATAGAACAATAGTTGAATGTAGGTAAAAGGTTTATTTTTCTTGATATTTGCGAGCGAGAAGCGTCGATAATTTTCTATTCTACTTTGCTAAAAATTGAGAGTGTACAGTGATGAATCCCGGGGACTGGCACTAGGGGAAAATTCCCTTCGGAGTTTCAAAATTCACGCTCTGGTCCTAGAAAACAAAGATTTCTTCTTTAAAATAAAGGTTCCCCTAAAGAGCACAAATTGCCCAGCCCAGGTGAAAGGGTTTGAATTCAACACTGAGACTCTTTCTCTGTGTATAAGGGAAGGGGGGGTAAGCGTGTAAAGTCTAGCATGATGCAAGGGTTTTGATGGTTTAGCATATTTCTTTCGATAAGACTAATGACTTGCTAAAGTATATAAAAGTTCATTTCATGAATGAACTAATTAAATAAAAATACTTCGTTGGAGCATATTTGGCAATTTTATTCTGATAGAGTGGTATATTCTAATGATTTTTGGTCTTTTTTAAACCTTTCCAAGCTTTTCATACGCATCACCAAAATTTATTTCCTTTCTTCCTTCGGATTTATTGCAAGTGTGTTCTTTCAATTTCTTCTGTGAAATTGGTAGAAGTTCCTTCCTCCCCTATATTGTAGAATGTACGAAATGGATTTGGCCCTCAAATGGTCGACAAATATGTTGTCTATTGTTTCGTGATAAGCGTGTACATTTCAAAGTAAATTTCAACTCATAAAATCTTTGTTCGTTAGGGCATATATCTCATATTATAGAACATAATTTTGAATGTTTTATTTCATAAATGAATATTTAATTCTTCATATTTAGGTTATTTTTAAATCCTAGTAATAATCACTCTTTGTAGAAACATATTTGGAAATATAAACTATTTAAGACTACAAGATTGGACTTAGTCCACGTAGTCCAGGCGATAACATCGCTACCTTCGGATAGGTCGTATGTAGGTACGCGAGTTCTAACCCCGTGGCCGACTATTCTGTCCTGATTGAGGATTTCCAGGGTTTTTACTTCAGTGTTACCAGGTGAATGGCGGTATGGCACCCTAAGTAAGACCCTGGCCGATACCTACCGCATTCCGACCTGAGCCAAAGATGTCAGAAGACCTTAAATAAATAATTAATGAAAAATAAATTCAACTTGTTTACTACGTCTTGCTTCCTACATACCAAATTCTTGTTCCATATTCAAACTTCAATATTTAGTATTACGACAAAATAATCTTTGCATCCAGATTTCCTGCATCAAAATTTCGTAGCACCTAAATTTCCATTTCTACCGAAATTCCCTAGACCCATTTCTGATATCACAAAAATAATTTGAAAGAAACTTTACTGTGTAATAGGATGGATGTCCATCAGTGATTCTGCCAGTCCCCTGTAGGGGGTGTAACTTGTTTCAAATTTAATTTTAAAAAAATTCTGTAACAAATCTATATAAACTGTGGAAAACTTAACTTACACCTTCTCAATTTTTACTTTACACATCCCAAACCGAAAATCCTGACGGAATCACTGATGTCCATCTATTATAGCTATCATGCTAATCAATCAATATAGTGAAAGGAAACGATAATGGCTCACTCTTTCAAATGAACAGCTTCAGGGTGCCTACTTCGGTAGCCGTGTGGACTAGGGTGCTAGGCCGCCGTTCATGAGATTTCGGGGTCGAATTCCGCGTGGGCCATGAATGGTTGTGGATTTTAAACTGCATTGCACTCATCTCAACGTGAAGAGCAGAAGTCAAAAGTTACTAAAATGGCTCATAAACAATAAATGATGTCGAAGTTTACAACTCGAGGGTAATATAAGTAGGATGGTGGATCCTCACAATATGTGGTAAAATTATCTAATTTTATCTGCTTGATACTTTATAATTTTACCTGCACAATAAGTTTAGGAAAATAATGTGTATGACAAATTTTACCGCAGATTGAGAGCAGTAACTCTAGATTCGGTTATTTAATCAAAGTACTCGAAAGAATAAACGATCTTATCTCGAAATGCCAGTTAGAATATTTTCAGCACAAGTCAGATTGAATTCTGCACAAACTGACGGTGATCGTTCTGCCGGGGGAGAAGGTTGGCAGTTTCCCCCAGCACTGATGACCGATGAATCGAAATTGCTTTGATACTTCCTTAATCGCATGGGCATAATGCGAATGTACATACTGTAGGAAGGAGTTATAGTTCAAATGGATTCTGAACTACAGAATCACAGTCAGTATTATGAATGTTCGAATTCATTTACTCTTCCCCTTGTCTATACAATCCCCTTCTTCCCGTTATTTGTATTCGTATGACTGCCAAGCAAACACCAGTTTACTGAGAAGAGAAAAAAATATATAGAAGGTTCAACATTTCTGTTTTTTTGTGTGTGCGTGCGCGCGCAGTTGAGGAAAATTTACTTATTTTAAATTTATCATAACTTTAATCAACGAGAACGAATTGTTAAGATTAAATGACTTTTTCTGGTGGGATGGTAATACATCCCTTATAAAAAAAAATCTAACTGGAGTCCACGATTTAATCGTCAACACTAAGCAGTGACTTGTTCATGTTTGTACTTAATGCGACTATTGTATATTCATATAAAATTCTTCCACTGAAATTTCCGGATGCGATTTTCCATGTTTAGGTTTACTTCGTTTCTATGTTTATTCAAATGTGCATTAGTCATTCATTGTCTTCACAACTAGCAGATAGGGAAAGTTGGGCTTGGGATATCCCTTTAATACTTTGGCCTTGAAAGGAATGTAAAAAACACACGCGCTGATGATAATGATAATCACTGAACAGTGTAGTTCCAGTTAACGAATTATCATCTCATCATTCTGTTTATGACAACATTTAAGGAAAGAAAAACAATTGTTATCAGTTTGTGTATCATCTGAACTGAACCCTTGCATTTTTGTGATTGGGGTCACTACCTATCAATGACTCATCGTTCTTGCCCGCAGCGGTAGAGAGTAATCCAATTCTTAATCAATTGAAATCACATTATTAATAGTCGAATTTGCTCCGAGTGTGCAGGTAGTGTATCTGTGTGTGTAAGATATGGGGAATTCAGATTCATCGCCAGCCGAAGAGCTTTTAAAAGGATTGTATTATATCTGCGTGGGACAAAAGAAATCAAATTTACACAGGAGCAGGTAATTTAAATACTAGTAAATAAGCTAGCATTAGTTTTGTAAAAGCTCGTCCACATTGATCAAACTATTTGTAATAGGCGCTGAGAGAGGGGTAGGCCCTAATCATAATTATAACTAGTGTACAAACTGATTTCGAAATTGTTAGCAACAATGGTTTGCAAGAATAACTAGCATTCAGCGAGGGGGTTCTATTTTATCTTTCCTTAAATACGAAGTTGAATGAAGACCCGTTAGTCAAACCTTTGCTTTGATTGGTGAAGTCATAGTATTAAAGGAAAGTGTTTTTTTTTTTTTTTTTTTTTTTTTTTTTTAGACCTCGGTCACCACTGAGAGGTTAGTGCGCTCGCTTTCTGTGTGTGTGGTGACGGGTTCAATTCCTGCCAAGGTCTATTGAACAAAGTGATTCGGATCCACCCTTAAAAAAATATATGTTCCGTCCTTAGAAGCTCACCAGCTTCATTAGGACGTTAATCACAGTTCAATTATTACTATTTTGTTCACTTGATGTACGTTTTTTTTTAATGAGTACTTAAAGGAAAAAATGTGGGGTTCCTGTAGTAGGTTTATTCTTTTTCGTATCAATAACATGTGCTCTATAGAGTCTTTTTCTCAATATATTTTCGTTCTCTGTTTAATTTCGCCATTACTTAGAGCAGCTCAGCCAAGGACTATTTATACAAAAGTTTGAGGTTCTGTTATATTTATTTTTTTCTTATCTAGATTATATTTGTGGCCTTTAGGCAACCAAAGCTCAGGTCATCATAGGGTAGGAAAGAGGATGTGGGAAGAAGGTCAACCAGGGTCTATAGTTTCAAGGTACTATTAGCTTGATGTAACAGAAACAGTACTCACGGCAGCCAGTCACTGGGCTGGGTTCCTTTCGAATGCGAAAGCAACTGAACTACGGCCACTAGGGGATTAGGGTCAATGTTTGAAATTTCCCAGTCGTCAATAAGAAGCAAAAACGAGATCACGGAAGAAATAAAAAAATCGCTTGGTATCAGGCAACGCATGTTTCTATTCAGTTCAGAAACTCTTCATCTCGCGATTAATATTAAGGAAATTGAAAATATAGAGAACGGTTATTCTGCCGGTAATATGATACATTCCGGTTGCGAAAGTTTGAGTACGACCTTAGCAGATGAACATAAATTACGTGTGTTTGAAAATAAGGTTTTGAGAAAGATATACAAGCCGAGACTGAACGAGATGACTGGAGAATGGAGGAGACTGCTTAGTGAACTCCATGGACTACTATTCACCAGACGTAAGAATAATGAAATCGCGACAACTAAGATGGGCAGGCCATGTAGCTCGAATGAGGGGAAAAACTGATTATCGAGGGTTAACCATTGATACGTTGAATCTACAATTTTTGTCAACTGAAATTAGTTTTTTTTTTAAATTGAAATGAGAAAAATTGGCGGACTTTCCACTTGAAACATCGTAACAAATAAAGCTAGAGGTGAATTGGACTTTTTTTTTTTTTTTTTTTTTTACGAAGTTTCAACTGGAAAGTTTGGCGATTTTTCTCCTTTCAATGAAAATACAACAAAAACTGTAGATATACTAGGTATCAGCGGTTAACCCTCGTTATATTCTATCTTGTTAAAAAAAATCCGGAGGGAAGGAGACCGTTGGGATGACTGAGACATCGTTGGGAGGCCAATATTAGAACGGATCTTCGAGAAGTAGGTGTTCGTGACGAAAACTGGCTTGATGCTGCCCAGGATAGAATTCAATGGCAAACGTTTGTTACTGCGGCGATGAACTTGCGAGTTCCGTAAGCCATAGAGTGAGTGAGAGTAGCATTTTGAGACGAGAAATTCAACTTTGGCAACTAAACATTTTTCTTCAGTCGCAATATTTTGCTACTGGCTTTTCTCCTCTGAAACTAAATTTTCTTTCGTCACCTGCTCAAGGTATAAATTTAACAAAGACTGCAAGACGCAGGCTATCTGACATACTTAAGTTGGTGCGAAACTCATTCTGCGTAGCCCGATTATAGCTTGTGAATCTGATCCAGAGAGACATTCGAAATCGCTTGCTTGTGACTACCATTGAGGACTTACTGATCGGTCAAGGTGAATGGTCCCAACCTAGAGCTTTTCAGTGACAATGAATTTGTATTGGATTAATATTGCCATGGGGCGCATTCGAAGATAAATCATTAAACATAGCACCTACTATCTTGAACACTTAACGATTTGGAAGAATTATCAACACTTCACGTTTGAATCCTGTTTGTTCTTTGTTATTTGAATCTTCCAACGTTAAAACGAACTAACAAGCAAACATACTGATGGAGCAGAAAAAACTTACGATTTTTTTTCTTTCGTCATGTTTAGAATATCAAAGTATGCGCGCATGCAAATTTTGGCAACTCAAGCGCAATTACTTTGGGAGATATCGATGATATAAGGTCGGGCGCAAATTGACGCAGACAGGGTAGAACAGTTTAACGAAGGGAAGTCTTTGAAGGGAAGTTGAGACGCAGGGCAGCGCAAAGTAGTACAGCACCACACGTGGCCCGTCCCACACTTGTGAAAACGAGTAGTTTTGCTTATGCGATGAAACTTTTTTTTTTTTTCAATGTGTTTTACTTTGCTTGGTTTTTGATAGAGTAATAATAATGACTTCGTTAAACTGAATCACAAAACTGACATCTAATATACGTGCAGCCACACATTTTTTTTTTTTTTTTCGTACAGTTTTGTCATGTCCTGCCCTGCTCATACTGATTCACGCAGATCAATGTGCGCCTTAGCTAAAAGTCAGATTCTTGTTTCTGGAGACTGATAGAAAAGTGTGGAAATACCCTTATATGTATTAATTGCTGAAAGAAAAAGAAAACAATTGCACAGTAATGGATACTGGGTGGAAGACGCTACCCACTGGAAGGTATTTTTATCATGGTCGCCGTCTTAAAGTCCACCATATTGAATCTCGATCTATTTTCTTAAATGTGAATGTGGTCGTGAAACATATCGTTCTGGGCTAGAATTTTATGAGAATTAAGTTTCTGATGTGCAGTGACACTAATCTGGCGTAATGACGCAGTAATCTGAAAACACCCATTTTCTTTGGAAATAAGAAAGGAAATGAGACCCAAATGCATACAATTTGTTTCTGGCTACAGTGCCCTTACTATATGGATTTGTATGCGTTTGGGTTTCCTCTGATATTTCCAAAGAAAATGGGTGTTTTCAGATTACTGTGTCACTACCCCAAACTAGTGTCATACCTTTTCTCTCAACAATACATTACGGCTAAACTGACATCAGAAACGTAATTCTCATAAAATTCTAGCCCAGAATATGTTACACCACGGCCGTCGTTAGACCACGTGTCCCCCCCCCTCCAATAATTTTCCGTGTCATGTCTAAGGTTGCGAACTTACCGGTAGGGCCAAATTAATTGTTGAAATTCAACATTTCAAAGATACGTCCTCTGTGTCCAACTCGGTTTCGGTATAGAAAATCCCAGACAGGAAGTTTTAAACAAATATGGAATCATACTGCAAATTCTGGAGGAGTTTGTTGAAGATAAATACGAGAAAGCTATAGTGGGAATAATACTTCAGAATTTCAGAAAAAGGAGTCACTTATCTTAGCTGCATTATAGCTCTCGAATTACTATCATATCTTGAATTGCTTAATAGAACAATTCAAGGAAGGACTGTTAACCTGCCAGGTATTCTCAAATGTATGGAATGATCTCAAGTGCCATTAGTGACTTGTGTTCTGAACAAAAGTTTTCTGTGCTACTTGCGATTTGCCACAAAATTTTGAAATTGCCAGAGAAATCATCTTCCAGTAACCCTTCCGAGACTGAAGCAAGCGACGAAAAGACTTACAGGACCTCAGTTCATTAATATAAATCTGCCGAAGACTACTACAGAAGAAAATACTACGAAATGATTGACTCAGCTCTTTTGGGGTTAAAGAATAAATTCGACCAACCAGGAACTAAGCAAGCTCTATTGATGGAAAATGTGTTGCTGACGGGAGAGCTCTGCGGAGATATGCAGTTATATCCGGAAATTAACACATCTTTAGATTCAAAGTTTGTTCCTGAAGGATAAAAAGATTTCCAGTATTAAGGACGCAGTGACTGCTTTATGTGAAATGAGCTTTGAAGAAAGATTTTTAGTTTCAAATGTGGGTACGCTTCTTCGACTGCTGTTGGTTTTACTAAATTCAAGCTGTGAAGCAGAAAAGTTTCAGTGCTCTTCGCCGCTTGAAAACTTATTTGCGTTCTACCATGACACAGAAGAGACTGAATCATGTGGCAGTTTGTTACACTCAAGACCTTTTAGATAGTGTTAACAACAAAAAGGTTGCTGCGATTCTCGTTTCGAAAAATGAAAGAATCAGTTTGGTACTAGCCACTGAGAAATGAGATTAATAACTTCTAGCTGACTGCCTTTGATCTTTCGGTAATTTAATTGAATCTATTCTATTGAATGTATTTTATTTTGAATGTTGATATGAATAACATGATTTCATAAACCAGCCGAATTTGTAACATTGTTGTGATAGGCCTTGAATAGATCCTAGGATTTTATTTCGGGAAGGGGGAGTAACATTTTTTTAGAATACAATTTTCATATATTTTTTTCTTAATTCAATTTTTAAAAAATCTTTATCGGCCGTCAGTGATGGAGAATATATCACCTCCCCCCCCCTTTCCTGGGTTCGCCCCTGCGTTCTTGAATGCTTATGAATGAAAGTGTTTGAACTATAGACTATGAGTCATTAATCATTAAATTTCTTCTTGCATATTAAATCAAATGAAACCAAATTGAACAGTTAAAAAATAACTGGAGCATGTGAAATGTACCATCCCCCACTAATATTTAAAAGCTAACGACGCCTATGTGTTACAGGACCACCTTCCTAATTTAAGATGGCGGCCATGATAAACATATCCTCCAGGGGGTGGGTAACGTCTTCCACCCAGTATCCACTCCTGTGTAATTGCTTTTTATTTCTTTTAGCAATTACAAAAATATGAGGGTATTTCCTATCACTCTCCAGAAACAAGAATCTTACTTTTATATCCTCGACATCTCCCAAAGCAATTGCGCTCGAGTTGCCAAAATTTGCATGCGCAGATACTTGACATTCTAATCATGACGGAAGAAAAAAAATCGTTAATTTTTCTGCCCCATCAGTATGTTTGCTGTAAGTAAAAAAAAAAAATAGAGAGAGGTAGGTTCAGGAGAACAGAAAAAAACACTTTACTACTTAGTGTACTCTCTATATAAAATGAAGTATACTGGTTCTGATTCCATCGAAGAAATTTTTTCACTTTTTGCACCATTTATTTAAAATTGCTAATTTATCTACAACAAATGTGTTCACATAAAGAACAGAAACAGTATGAAAATAAGAATAAGTAAACGGTTACATTACAATTACCACATCAACAATAATACTTTTCCGTGTGTAATGTAATCGTATATTTTTTCTTATTTACATACTGTTTCTGTCCTTTATGTGAACACACAATTGTTTTAGGTAAATGAGCAGATTTTAAATAAATAATGAAAATACAAAAAGTTATAAACAAATACAATTTATTTTACCTGTTGAAAGCATATTGTAGAATATAACTTATGCACAGGTGCTACAGAAAAAATAAAATCACGTCGCGACAGAACTCGAACCGCGGACCTCCTGCACTGTAAGCTAAGTCTCAGATGAGGATTAAAACAGTAAAAAGGTGGAAATCATCATAAGACACGTCACCTGACTTCTTACGTAACACGTGCACTATAAATAGAACGGCGAAACCACCGACTGCAAACTCCTAGCATGGTGCAGTGCTAAGACGTTGACTTACGAAATAAAAAAACGCGTTCGAATCCCGGCGGGGGCAAGCTTTTTCTTTCAAAATAATTTATATATTCATATTTATTATTAATAATTGCTTGAGAGGCTACTGAAAGCTAGGATGTATATAAATAAACCTGGGCTGGATGCGCACGAGCGAAGAGAGGTGTGGAAGGCAGACACGGTGCGTCCGAAGGGAGCTGGGCGGCGTCAGCCGTGGAGGCTGCAGCCCCGGTTAGCGGTGGGCATACGCAAAAGTGCTGTTAACATTCTATTCCACCTATAAATTTTATTTTTAGTTGAAGCGTCTTTACACACAAAATTCATTTTACCTTATCCTCAATCCCTGTGCTCAAGTGATGACAACTTCCGCCGTTTTCACTATCTTAATCTTCGAGCCTAACGCTCTAACTCTCTCTCATTTGAGCTACTTCAACGAATATTTACAGTAATGCTTCTACTACTTTCTGTACGTCAGATTTCGCTCGTTATAATTTTCTCCTTTCCTACTGAACGGCAGGTTCTAGAAAATATATTGTAGGGTTTTTGTTAGATATGTACTTTATCAATATACAAAGTTTGGTAACGATCTAAATTTTTGGCATCTGGATGTTTGGGTGTGAGTATCCTAAGAACATCTTGCAAAGAGTAATCTTTAGAATTAGCCAAGGAATAACATGGTATTCTAAATGAGTGCGAATTTCCTCTCAACTTCTTCTGAGATTGAGGGTATCGATATTTCTGAGATAATTTCACAATACAAGTTCAATAGAAATTTAATTTTCATAAATTTCATATTTGAAGGGTAAGGGGGAAAACAAGGAATGCTACAAAAATGCTTTTCCGAGAAAAAACTGTTTTAACGTTGAAAACCTCGTAAGATACAATGATTCGCCAATCCTTTTGTCGCTTTTTCTATGGACAGTTAACAGTGGATAACCGAACCTAACGAGATCGAGATTGAAATGTCGGTAAAGAAATTTAAAAATTTCAAATGCCAGGAATAGACAATATTCAAACCGAATTAATTAAAGCGAGAGGAACGGCACTAATCAAGGAACTACATAAATTGATAAGTGCTATATGGAGAAAAGAGGAGCTCCCAAAGAAAACCTCAATAATAGTTCCGATTTACAAAAGAGGCGATAAATCGGATTGTAATAATTACCGCGGAATCTCGTTACTTCCAACCTGTTACAAGGTATTAAGTAATATTCTGTTAACACGCCTGTGTACGCAGATAAAATAATTGGAGATCACCAATGTGGATTTAGAAGAAATATATCCACGTTGGACCAGATTTTCGCCTTGAGACAAATTTTGAAGAAGAAATGGGAATACAATGGGACGGTTCACCAGCTATTCATTGATATTAACAAAGCATATGATTCTATCAACAGGGAAAAGTTATACAGTATCCTGATACGATTTAGTATTCCGAAAAAACTGGTTCAACTAGTGAAGATGTGTGTCAGCGACCGCATAAGCAGAGTACGGATAGGTCAGATAGTTTCAAGATTCGCAACGGATTGAAACTAGGCGATTCCTTATCACCACTACTGTTTAACTTTGCGTTAGAATATGCGATTTTAAAAGTTAAAGGGGACAAAAATAGACTTTCATTAATGGTTTGAATCAACTGTTCGTAAACGCGAGTGATGTATTTTGGTCTACAGGTAAACATAGATAAACCAAAATACATAGCAAGCCGAAACACAGAGAATGAAGGAAATGAAAACATAAGAATTAGGGATCAGGTCATAGATAGTGAGGTCATAAGGCCAAAATAACTAAAAAAATAGTAATGTAAAGACCTACTTGTCTTAAACCATTCGTACTAGAAAGTAAAATAATAATAATAGTTTTGTTTATGCATGACTAAAAAGAAAACAATGGGGCGCGTAATTTCAAGAAGTGACTGTATATGAGAACGCGCCCCATGCTTTTCTTTTTAGTCATGCATAAACAAATTAAATGTTTACCTTTTAGTACGAATTGATTAAGAAAAGTTTTGTCTTTAAAAAGTTCTCTATTATTCTTTTTTATAAATAAATTTAATTGCTTTTGGGTCATTGCACAGAATTTCGACAAGTGGTGGTCGCTCGACTATTATTGATTTCCTTCATGTTTGGTACATTAAATGCCATATACAAGCGAAGTTGAAAACAGTTTTTGATTATTTTTTTTTTATTGCTCATAGTTCAGAATATACATACAGGGTGTTCAAAAATGAGATTCTGCAAAATTTTGTTGAGTACAGCGAATCATAAAGTTACATATATTTCACAAACCAGTTGAGATATTTGAATAATTCAAAAACATTTAAAATCTAGACACCTCAGAGAATATTTAAAGCTATGTCTTTTAAGTTTTAGCCTCAAAACTACTATCGGACAGCGTGGTTTAAACAGTTGTAAAATATAGGTGAAATGTTCCTTTTTAATTTTTTCCTAATTAATTGGAAATAAATAACAAGCCGTTTACTTTATTATTATTATCTACTACTTTCAGTGTAATGACAGAAAAAGAATTAACTTCTTATGTAATTTCTCGTTTTTTATATCCAGACTTCATTTCCATAAAAACTCAAATTTGTCGAAATTTGAGACGTTTAATGTTAAAAGGGGGAAGGAGTACATGAACCAAATTTGGCATAGTATTCACACGACTATAGCATTTTAGCAAGTTTAAGAAGCTGTATTTTGTAGAGGGGTTTGAATAACAATGAAGCTTTTACGGGTTTTGGAATACAAACAAAGGAATTTCTATACAAAATTTGGTTCATGTACTCCCTCCCCCTTTTGACTTAACTCCTCAAATTTCGACAAATTTGAGTTTTTATGAAATTGAAGTCTCTATATCAAGAAAAGGAAATGGCATAAGAAGTTAATTCTTTTTCTGTCATTACAGTGACAATAGTAGATAATAATAGCAAAGTAAACGGCTTATTTCTTTCCATTCAATCAGGAAAAAACAAACTAAAATGAACATTTCACCAACATTTTTTACAACTGTTTAAACCACGCTGTTCGATAGCCGTTTTGAGTCTAGAACCTCAAAGACATAGCTTTAAATATTATGTGAGGTGTCTTTATTTTAAATGTCTTTGAATTATTCAAATATCTCAACTAGTTTGTGAAATATGTGTAACGTTATGATTCGCTGTATTCAACAAAATTTTGCGGAATCTCATTTTTGAACACCCTGTATATTCTCAACTATGAGCAATAAAAAAATCAAACTATTTTCAACTTCGCTTGCATATGGCATTCAATGTACGAAATATGAAGAGAATCAAAGATAGTCGAGCGACCAATTCTTATTTGTCGAAATTCTCTGGAGTTACCCTTTTGTATTCACTGCTAATGAGCTTTGATATGATTTTGACTTTCATCACCAACATATAAGCTAACTATTTATTCCCTTGTAACATACAAGTTATAATGTTAAAAAAAGCCGCCTTTATATATAAATATATATATATATATATATATATATATATATCCTATATGGCAACGTCCTAGCCGAGCTGGTCTACCGGTTCCCGTAAGATCACCGAAGTCAAGCAGCTCTGGGTCTGGTCAGTGCTTAAACGGGTGACCGTTGCAGTACTCCAGATGGTGTTGCCTGTGCTGCGTCCACCCAGCGTCGTGAGGCCAATTGGGGAGCTACCTGAATAAAGAGGTAGCGATCACAGTTGAGGGCTTCGGCTCTCCTCTCCCAACACGTCTGGTCAGCGTGGGAGCAGTAGACCACCTCCTCCCTCCGGGAGAGGCCTCATCCAGTAGTGGATTGAATATGGCTGTGTATTATTATATATATCCTAGAAATGGGCTTAGTGGCTGAGAGCTCAGTGAGCCTTCTGGTATTGGAAATCCTTCGGATGATAAGAAGCTTGCAGAGTTCAACGAACAGTTAAGCGCTCAGTACTTCTATTTGTCGATGTATGTTTACCAATAAAGGTAACGTTCCTCCTTTACAAGGTTTATTTCATTTTTTAAAGTAATTTCGGCACTCAATTAAGGACATCATTTATTAACGTCTGTATGCCCAATGAAAGAATTCTCCATATATTTAACAGACACGTCTTCTGCTACTTCTTGGCATCCAATTTCCGGCTCACAAGTGAGCGTGAATATTTTGGTTCAATAAATGACGGTGGCTCGCAGTGAACCGGAGGTTCTCGGTGGCATTCAAAGGACAAATTTGCTGAGGGCTCAGTGCGTTGAATGCAGTCAATTTTCACGCTCACTTGAGCCGGAAGTTGGGCGTATAGAAGCTAACAAATGATGGCCATGAGTGTCGGGAATGCAATAAACCTTTTAGAGGAGAAACGTTACCTTTATTGGTAAACATACATCGACAATACCAAGAAGTACGGAGCGCTCTACAATATTCAATTGTTCGTTTTATAAGGGAATATAATCCCTGGTTGAGCTCTACAAGCTTCTTGTCATCTGAAGGATTTCCGATTCCAGAATGCTCACTGGGCGCTCAACCCGTTGAATGCAGCCGATCGGCTCCATCCAGGTAGACTATTTGCCTGGTTTCGTAGGTGAGGCTCGAATTTAGACGCCTTCTCCAGCGTTCTCCGAAGTTAGTGATGTAATTATTTGACTACAGAGTTTTGTTTTTACATTCTTTCCTTTTTAGTTCACAATGATTCGTGGTGTCCTTGAATCTTGCAACGTTAATTAACTCATTTCCCGACGTCATACAATGATTAAATTTTGCACAGCGACGTAAGTCAGGTGACAATACAATATGCCATTGTTACTTTCATAAATTTCTATATATTTATATATCTTAAAAGCATATTTTAAATTTTCTTTTTCATACGGACTTCATTATCCTAAAACAAACACTTTATGCAACGATCTGTCGTTTGTCTGGTAGCAGGATACTTTATATAAATATTTGGGTCAGACGAACGCCAAAATAACCCTTAAAATAATAGTTTAAAAAAAACTTTGTAAAGAGCTACTTCTCTTAAACTATTTGTACTAAAAAGTAAAATAATAATAATAATTTTTGTTTATACATGACTAAAAAGAGAGCATGTGGCGCGCCAATTCAAGAATTTATAAAAGGACTGTATATAAAGTGACTGACTCCATGCTGTTCCCTTTAGTCATTCATAAACAAAATTATTTTTAACTTTTTAGTACGAATGGTTTAAGAAAAGTATGTCTTTAAAAAGTTTTTTTTTTACTATTTCTTTTAATGTTATGCTGTACTGTATTTTCAGCAAAAAATTATACTTATTATTTTCTTTTACTTTTGATTTCCCAACACTGTCAACCCACTTGTTTATGCCAATCTTCGCCACTGCTCATCACTCTGTCGCTTCTTCTATTCACACTTACTACGCGATCTTTCAGATCTCTTGAAAGAACGATCCCTAAGCCGTTCCTTCAACGTTCATTTGCTCCTCTATACAACAACTTGCAGCCTCCTTCTAGCTCTCTTGCCTTATCCCCTTTCCATCTTGTCTCTTGCATGCACAAGCATCCCCAACTTTCTTCTTTCCATCAAGTCTGTAATCTCTCTTCCTCTTTCATGCATCATCCCAACTTTTAGTAAACTTACTCTGAGGTTCATGTGGACTATCTTCTTTAACCGAGTCCGTCCTAGACTCGGTAACCCACAATCAGAAGCCGGGTGAAGCCCCTGCGCGTTGTCCGAGGCTTCATTTAGACGACCAATCATACGTGGTTTTGGCACAGCTTTTAAGACCGAATGCCCTTCCTTACATCAACCGCCACCCCGATTCTTCCGGACTTGGGCCCGGCACTAAGTTGGACTGGATTGTGACCGACTCCCTTCCTCCACAGTGGTTTAGTTAAAGGATAACTAAACAATAGATACTGTAAAAGAAAAAAGATAAGTGAAAACGATGAAGTGGCTGTCTTAAGTGAGCTTGAACAACTCTTTAAGATAGTTTTCGATGGTCGACAGGAATGTTGTTCCAACCAAAAATACCTACTTTCGCACTCATTCTTCAAAACGGAAGGCGAATTTTCAGATCAGTCGTCAGTTTTAACTGGTCAACTGAAAGAGAGCACTTGAATAGTAAGACAGGGTTAAATCACTTCGAGAATTTCTATGCTGATGTTCCACGATTACCTTTTTGCGAAAATAGTAATGATGATAATAATAAAAATATTTAAAGTGTTCCATTAGTTTATTTTACTTGAATGAAATTGCCACTCTGTATTTTATAGGCCATAATGTTTTTTTGATATATAATTTTTTTAGATCGAAAATTTGTTTTTTTTAATCTCGGGTAATAAAAAAAAAAAAAAAAACCTAATTTCTATAATACTTTATATTTTCAGGGATGATTTTCCTTATGAACTTCCGGAGATTGTTGGCAGGAGAAACGCACTGAACTGTACACCGTACCAAGAGCCTAAGACAAATGTGATGGAAGATGAATATGAATTTTCTTGGCGTCATCCGAGCAGTTATCAACTGCATATACCACGACCGGTTTTCACACAATATCCTACACAGCGTTCCAGTACAGAGTTCGACATTGATGATACAGCTAACTACGCTTATCCAGCAACTTCAACACCAATGAACACCACTCAGCGCCACAGCGAATACTATAGTACCCATTCTTCTCACTATAGAGGTACTGGTACTCGTAAAAGAACAATACTTCCAGAAAACATTGCTTCGAAATCTTGCAAAGTTTATCGATCTAGTGCAATAAGTAAAGAATCTCGTAAACTAGCAGGGCCATCTTACGGAAACAGTGATGCCACTGTAAGAACAGAAGTGAATGTAAGGGTTTCCGACTCAAATGTTCGCTATCTCACTCCTACGCCGTGGAAGTCAACAGTTCCAATCAAACCACGTAGGTACAACATGAGAGACTCTAGACAACCCGTAGTTGCTGCTCTAATGCCTAAAGAAAGTTACGAACAAAAGTATGTCAATCAGCAGTTAGAAGGCAATTACACAATTGCCCATGCAGTGCCATTTTCACATAACTATTCTCATTTGTCCAACGAAAGACCAATTCGTCCGCAGATCCAACCTAGACCCACCTTGAGCAACGTACGGCCACAAACGCATTTCCCCTATCCGTATCCCCATGATGAAGAATATATTCTTTCAACAGATTATTACATGTATCGTAACTTTGTATCGAAGAAAGGTCTTAGGCTATGAAAATAATATACATCCTTTCATTGTGTGCACGAAAAAGGAAATGGACAGCAACTGTGAAAAGTATTAGAAAAAATTCCTGTTCTGTTGTAGATATAATTAGTTAAATGAGGAAAGGATAATTATTTATAAAATTTATTAGTTTCTTATATTGCATATTAAATATTGCAATTCTTAAAAGAATGTAGTTTATTGACTCGTTATTCATCCTAACATGTTTTAAGCGTTTTTATACATTGAAAATAAATTGACAAATTTTTAATTTTACTAGTGTATTTATTGGAATTTCTCGTAATATCTCGTAGATTTCACATGCCTCACTGCAATTATTTCACTGAATTTTCAACACCTTACGATACCACGTAAATCCAATGACATCCAGTAATTCTCCATATCACGGTTTCCAGGAAAAAGATCCCCAGTTGAAATCTCAGTAAGCAATGGTTTTGATTTTTCGATATTAGCTGCTCCAGCTCAAAGAAATGCCTCACATGCACAGACGTTGGTGGTAGTTTCATATTAGAGTACTCGTCGGGGATACCAGAAGATCTAAGTTTTTACTTTGCTACTGCGGCGACCAAACTTTTTTGTGCAAGTACGGCAATTAAGATTTTTCTCTTAAAGCTTGTAAGAGAGTAAATAATTTCCTCCTTACTTGTTTCATTGTAATTAATTATTATGTAAAGTATGAATGTGTGTGTGATCTTGCGCAAGATTAGTATGATTTAAATCAGTATATCTCAATTGTTAACTGTATATATGTGTGTATCGTTGCATCTTACTATGTCCGTAACTTTGTATTTTTCTTAATATTTTTTCGTTCACAAAACATTTTTTTTTTTTTTTTTTTTTTGTTTAGACACCTGGTCGTTGTTCCAGGAGACAGTCATGTTCCAACGACCAAGCTTCTTTGCCGCGCTGCTGCATGCTTTTAAATTCTATTGGTTATTTTAAGTGCGGGAAAGTTCTATTTTGAACCTAATAACGGTTTGTTCGGCTTCCTATAAAAAGAAGAGTAACCGAAATTTCCAGGTCATTATTTACCAGTTCAGCAGGAAGACTACTTTCAATAGAGAGAGAAGCTCACTCTGTTATTCTACAATGTCTTTGTGACACAGACCATTTCCCTGAGAGACCCCGCAGAGAGGTCTAGCGATGCAGGTGGATGTAAGTAAAAGCAATCTATCCACGACCGCTTCACGGTGATCTTACATTAAGTTTTAAGAAAATTGCAAAGTGATCTTACTCAAATAATTCACATTATTCTTAGATAGTTTTTCGTGGGGACTTCATTGCGAAGTAGGATAATTCATTAAACTTCCACCGCAGCCCAGACATAAGATCGGGAAGGGTTCTCCAAGGGTTTTCTGCGTTGAATGGCTTGGGAATTATAAGCAGACGTTTCCGATAAGATCTCTTTGCGTCCGCAGGTAGATGACATTTAAACAAAAAAGAATTGTTGCCGCTGGCAGGAAATAGATCCTGTATAAAATCTACAAAATTGGTTCCATACGAAAGAGATCTTTTTTCTTAGGTGCGATAGTCTGGTTATTTGATTAAATAACTACTGTTTAAAGTCTAATTAAATGGATATTAATGTTGTTAGACGTTGTAATTGCAAGTTAAATTAGCGTAAGGTATGGTTTCACGAGGCGAATCACGTCAGTAAAAGCCTGGATTTCTTCCTTTTAGATACACCGCTCGTAGCTGCGAATTCCTTAAATTGCTGACAATTCTGTTATATATTCTGCTGATATATTAATTCTGTGAGAAAAAGCTTGGTTCGTATTTACTCTGGAACGCATTCTTTATAAACTGTTGCAAGGAGATTCAGAATAGATTCCTTGACCTTCTACTTAACCGAGAAATAGCCCAGATTAAAAAACCAGATTCTTAATCAACTACATATTCTTATATATTAAACCGAATTGTTTGCGTTTCCTTGAGAATTAATAGAGTAATTCCTATCCATACAGTCTGTCTCCAGAAAGTGTAAAATATGTCGCTTCACATTTCAGGTACTTGGTCAATAATCTCGTCATAATTATTTTATTACACGATAGAAGTTCAGCTCTGGTAGTTCTATATACGTATAACTGTTTTCTCGAGTTTTTTGTCGTCTCTGTATTCTACAATAATCATAGCCCGGAACAGAGCCAATTATTTTAATTATTCATACAAACTGTAGAATCGCTAGTATCAAAGTGTTTAGATTAATATTAGAAAACAAAACAAAAAGACAGACAGAAGCAAAAGAAAACAAGCTATATATAAAATACATATACACAAGGCGATGCAACGAAAAGTTTCCACTTTCTTATTTCGTAAATTTATTAGTTTGTTCGAAAAATCCCGAAAGATGTCAATTTTAGTTTTGAAGGGGACGAATTATTATGACATATTTAAGCGTGTTGTCCCATTCTCTAGTGGCAAAACCTTCAATTTTCTTAAATGACAACATGGGTAAAACAAATTATTTGAAAGCACCTTTGATTCTACTTGTAAAATTTTATTATTTTGGAACTACTCCGAATAGTTTGCAAGAATTTTCATTTCAAAGTTTTACTTACTATATACCGGTACATCGGAAATTCTCAGAAGAGAATATTTTACCTATTGAACCTTATGCATACTCTCAACCACCCATTATACAGTAGAAGCGACATTAGTAAGCTTCGTTCTGATCAACATGAAGCGTGCATCCCCATTAGCTGCGGTCTAGTGAAAAAATATTAATTTTCCGTAAATGGCACCATGGGTCAACTGATTCATCATTTGAAAGCTCCGTGGAATCTATTTATAAAAATAATCTTTGTTTGGAAATTTAGTGAATACTTTGCGAAATATCTAGTTTTGAACTGGCACATTCTATAAATTTAAAAATCGTTAGTGACTTTTTAAATTACCGAATTAAACGTTCGATGTTTCTTCTATCAACCACCACACAGTAAAAGAGAACTTATTGGTACATCGCAGTAATCACTTTGACCGTACTGCAGTTCTTTGTGTTCAATAATATAGTACAAATTGTACATCGCTCCTTTTTCAGTCCTAGATAAATTTAACAGACAAATTTATTTGAAAACTGACTTCCTTAAAATTTGTAGAAAGTGTATTATAAAGAATGTCTGTAATAAGATTTTATCTACTACTGTTACTAGAAAGAAAATAAATAAGACAACCCTGCAAAATCATCTTTAAGGTCAATGAGTACTCAGAAATATTTTAAATTTCGGACACTAGATGGTGCTGTAATCATCCATGCAATTAAAAGCCAACATTCAAACGTGAATATCTCCAACAATTTCTAAGGCAGAGCTGCGAAACTTCGTAGGTAAAACCATAATATGAATATCGAGGAAAAGGTACGGGCCGAATTTCGATCTTCTCCATTGGGCATCGTTGCGAGGGCCCCATTCTTAAAGATTGCGCTCTAGATATATGAAGATAGAAAAAACAGTTTTGATCCAAGAGCGGCAAGACTTTGTAGACACACATTATGAATAAATAAGAAAATGTATAGGCCCATTTTCGATCTCCATCGTTCGCATTTCTATTTGCACACCTAAAACGGGTAGAAATTTTGCACGTACCCAATATATCTCAGAAACGACAAGGTATAGAGAGGTGGTTGAGAAGAAAAAAAAATTAAACTACAATGAAACTAATCCTTTCATTCCATTGCATCAATCCTTTTTTAAAAAACTATACTAATGTCCTAAATGAGCTGGTGAGCTTCTAAGGACGCGACTTAAGTGCACTCCGAAACAATGGACCTCGGCAGGACTCGAACAAGCAGCTCATTGCCCTCCCGCTATCTCGGGGTCGGAATCAATACCATATGCAATTATGAAGAAGAGATCCATTACCATCATCAGAAGTATTTACTTCTAATTTCTTTGGGAATAATTAATGTTTTGCTCACCTCACTGAAATGGAAAACGAAAACAACTTATGAGAAAGAGTTCTACCTCTTTTATCAACAATAGTATCACTATATTCCCAAATAATAAGTTTGTTCTGGTTTCTTTAGAAAATAGCCAAAATTAAATTCCCTAACTTGAATACACCACGCTTATACACACATTTACGTTAGTTGAATCAAGTTAGCAAATTGAAACGTTTTCTTATTGTGTTATGCGATTTAAATTCATCTGTTCATTTATATTCACCACATTGTGTGCACTATATTCCCATATTTTTTTTGTCAATGTTAAGATTAAATATTTTAGTGCATCAAGTGTGTCATACCCCTGAATATTGGTAATTCCATATGCTGCGTTTAATTGTCTGCGAGGACAGAATACACCTATTCCATTTTTGTGTTACGAAAACTGCGCATGCGCATAATGTTACCCAATACAATCTTTGGTGTGAAACTAGATCTATGTTCATTGTTATAGTTTCCCTTAGCTTTTACGGACCTACCATCCACTATGTATCGGTGTATTGAATTCTATAAAGTATACCGATAAAATATGGAGCTGTTTTACATGGTTGTGATTTCTAGTAATTTCTAGTTGTGTTAGGCAGTTCATTCAAATTCAGAAAAGAAATCTGAGAAAACATGAATAGTAAATGTGACAATATCGAACGAATATTCGATGCACATTTCCAATAAGTATTTCCTCTTTTATATTTGACGTGTATATGTTGATTCTCTCGTACCAAATCGTCCTACTTTATTTTAATTTCTTCTATTATTATTACTTTAATTTTGAAAGTTCTTCAGCTCCCATTCCTATGATTAAGATTTGATGCTAATTGAGGTAGATCTGTCCACCATCATCGCAAATGAATTGAGAACGTCACAAGATAAATATTAAGTCATCATTAGAAAGAAGGCGCAACCAGTCCTCTTGATCTAGTGCCGAAAGTTCTGTTTATAAGCCCACATTGCAGAGGTTACAAAAGTTTGATTCCTACTAACGTTGTTCATTCTGTGCTTTTAGCATATTTTCGTCAACTGGACAAACCGCAGAGATAGCACCTTTAATTGAACTCAATTCACTTATTTAATATTTTCTTCTTGAACAGGCGTAATAAAGACAGTAAGCATTTGGATCATATGTTTCTTGGACTGCTGGGAGAAGGAGTGAAGATAGGAATGCCCTCGTTCGCACGTTTGCTTACTCTCAAAACTGTATTCTATTAACAACCGCGAAGGCTCCGAGAGTTCCATGATAGTATCACAATGTTCAGTGATCTAATGGAATATTTTTTTAAATGAATTTTTGAAATAAGTTTGCAACACCGACAACTGAGGAATACCCGACCTGGACTACATTCACAACCTGTTCCAGTATATAATGAACATGTACGCAAAAACTGGCGTAAATCAATTGATGCGTGTGTATTTGTAGAAGTAACACATACAAACATTCCCTTTTATAAATTAGGTTTGTAACACTGACAGTTGGGGTGTTTAGAAAAAAAGGGGGTATTCTAAAAAAATGAATTGTGTAGAATAATGTTTCTACCCTGTTTAATGCTTCCATGTCAAATGGTATTGAAGTAATTTTAAAAAAATGAATTTTATAGAAAATAGGTTGGTAACACTGACAACTAGGGTTCTTTGGGATGGAGACACCCACAGCTTTTCTAGTGTGTCGAATAATGTTTATGATCATTTAGGTACAGCCACGTTTAAGGAACATAAGCAATTTCTAAAATTTATTAAAAATAGGTTGCCAGCACTATCCCACTTCACCAATCAAGACTGTTTCGGTGACTGAGCTAGTCTAGACTAGTCAAGGATCTTTCCAATGATACCGCAACTACCTCTTAATACCCTGTAGTTCATTATATATATATAATGAGATGGATGGACATAAGGTTCCTTATTGTTAGTAAGCTATCAAAAGAGCAAGAGACGGGATAGGACATAGGGTGCGCAGAGATTGTATACTTTTTGAATTTATTTATGACCTTTAGGCGTTCCATGCTCAGGCTAAAGATATTCTATGATTGGGAGGAACAAGGAGTAAACAATTCAGATTCCTGGGAAGCATGAAGGAAGATAAAGCATATGATGAGACAAAAAGATCGGGATGAATGGAGAGGACTTAACATACCTTCTAGAACCTGTCTCTTTCAACAGAACACTGATGCATTATGAGTATAAACTAAACAATTTAATAGTGTTTTCTACACTCCGTAAGTTTCTATCGCCCCCAGAGTCCAATGAAATTGTACATTATTGAAGAAATCTGCAGCTACTGAAATCACTGGCAACCGAATGATACGCGAAATATTGATTAATTTTCGAAAGCAAATCGCATGTAAGCATTTTTGGTGTTTGGCATCCAAAATTAAGTTTTTCTTCATAATTGCGATAATGGCAACATAAATACAGTATAACTGGAAAATGTTATCTTTTATTTACACTCACAAGTAAAGGACGATGCAAACACACGGTATCTGATTGAGTATGAAAAGATATGGAGATCACCAAAATTTAAGCTGCTAAGGACCGTAGGGAGCGAAGCTAGGGAAGAGGAAACATTGAATGGCGGCAAAATTAGAGAAAGGCAGGAATGACACTGAAAGTGAATATCTTCCAAAGAGGGAACGACGGCCAACCAAAAGGAACATACCAACCATAAGAAGGGCATTAAGGACTAGGAAAGACCATAAACAGGGTTGCCATCCGGAACGCAGTGTTGCCAGCTCTGCAGAAAGTTGAGATAGTGGATATAGCACAAGATAGTAATTCAGGCACAAGAAAAGGAAATAAGTAACACAAAAGACAATAGGGAAGACTCTGCACACATGCGTTAAAAGGGTGAAAGATAGTCGTGCGTGAATATCGGACGCGCGCGAATACAAATAGAGAAAAAAAAATTGAGAACTACTCACCCGTTGTAGTTTAGCTGCAGTTGACGTGAAGGTCACGAATGAATGCGTGATCAAGACACAAACATTTCTCGTAGTGAGCACAGCGGATGAAAGCAAGCTGGTCACACTCGTACCTGCAGCATTCCTTTGTAAGTCCTGTTTCGAAGCAATATTCGGAAGGTGTTTGCAATTGCCCGGAATGTTCACTGAAGTAGTCACATTGGAAGAACGAAAAGCGGATCATCTTTCGTAATGCCTTGCGGAAAACCGGTAATGAACAAAGGACTGAAGGCGAAGGAAGGTCTCGCGTTGCTACACTTTAGTGCTGGATGAATGAGAACACCAATTTATTTGTGACGAACTTTACCATGCTTTTGAATAGACGAGGAAAGAACACATCGGAAGGTTGTACAAGGCCTGCACATTTCGCAGAACTCAACACCGGCAGGAACTGTCCTGTTGTAAAGATCTTTGCAGCCCAGGAGTCGACCGAAAGCAAAACACGATCCTTACTTACCCTACAGATCGGACCACAAAACTTGCTCCAGGAAGTTTTGCAAATCACGTTTGGTCATATTCACTTGTCTACTTGCATATGCTTTCACATTAGGGAATTCAGCGGCCATGCTCGCTGGAAAGTAACTACTGGGCTCCGCAATAAGAACATACATGTGTGGAAGTAGTGTGCCATCCATTCCAATCATATATGAATGCGACGTTGCGGAGATTGAACCCATGCCAACAAAGATTGGATTGCTGCCCTGTATGACAAAGAGTTATACCAGAATAGAACTTTTTATCAAATCTGAACTGATCTGTATTAAGGGCCTGCACTGGAGTCAACTCGTGTTCTGCAATGAAAGACTTAATCTCATGAACAAAGTCTGCGGCGGTCGTTTGAACAGCAACAGCATCAACGTCGACTCGCGTACTAATTTTATGTATAATCTTGCGCAAAACTATTTTGTTTTCGTTTGAAGCGCGTGACCCATGATCTGGATGCTGTGAATGATAAGATGTTCTTAATATTCATGGCCCAGATGCGTATTGTGCGGTCGTGAATAATTGCATTGCGTTGTCTCATCGCGATGAAATGCTCATGTACAGCATTATTAAAGAGTTTTTGTAAGGAATGCTTGTGTCTGCAAGGCGTTGTTAGTGTCTTTTCAATTTTTTGCAAGACTGTCTTATTTCTAATTTATCGTTTTTATGCCATAACGGAAGTGATTTTCAGACGCAGTGACATGTCAGTCACTAATTCAGGAGGACACAGCTGGAGAGGGTCCGGCCCTCTGGGCTGCTTGGTCCAGATCAGACGGGTCCATTCCGGACAACAGTGAACACTTTTTGAATTCCGGTGATGACGTAAGTTGTCGGAGTTTGCGGGAAACTTATTAATCCAAAGATCCATGTATAACTGAGCGAGCACCTGACAGGGGAAATATGAGTAACAGTAGCGCTCCTAGTGTCAGGGGAACGCAACCAAACAAAATCGGTATACTGTACTTCGCGTGGCATGACAGGTTTGGTTCTAACTTGTAAGTCGAATTCGATAAACATTTTCAAATGCTTCGGTTATATGATAGGCAAATCTCAAATGTTACCATATATCATGGCCTAGTGAAGTCTAGGCTAATTCCCCTGTGGCGAGAGACACTGTGATAGCATAACTTGCCCTGATTGGTTGTTGTTGTTGTTACCTAGCTGGCGATTTCCAATGCTAGAATACAGACAGATTTCTCTAAACGGATACTCTTTGCTTAACGACAGTATCTGCCAGTTGCGTCATACTATTGAGCCAATGTAAATGCTTTATCTGTTATTTACATAGCCTACATTGGGTCCAGATCTTGTATGCAACGGCCAAGTGATTGTCTGGGAATTTTGTGAGCGGTTTCTCTGGTGGTAATGGAGCATAAGATGACGAACTACTGCTTTCGTGGTACTCAACGACTGGTGGACTTCGTTCTGGCAGCAACGTCGTTCCTCCTGCTAACGCTGTATCATCACCGAAATCACTTTCAATGTCCTCGTCATCTGTGCCATCGTCGTCTATCATTAGTGTGTTAAACTCATCCTTAATCTGTTCTGCAACAAGACTTTCATCCCGCGTGGGGGTTTCCTGCGAGATACCGAACATATCCGCTAACAACCACAATTTGTCGCATTCTGTACACATATGATGCGCCTAGGAAATCGCACTCGCGTCCCTTACACAATACAGAGAACCACTTCAATATCTCGCCCTCACTTCTCACAATATCCGCGCTCTACCTACGTTCACTCTTTGCAAGATATTCACTTTTACCGTCATTCCTGCCTTTCTCTAATTTTGCCCGCTATTCAATGTTTCCTCTTCCCTAACTCCGCTCCCTATGCAGCTTAAATTTCCTTAGCAGATTAAATTTTGGTGATCATGTCTTTTCATGCTCAATCAGATGCCATAGGTTTGCATCGGATTTGCGCTACAACCATATGGCCCTTTACTTGTCAGATTTATATTGGACTGGTGCAGAAATTCTGTATGTTATCTTATTTCATTCAAGCACCAACAACGAATCAGGAATCGACTTATTCCAAAACACCTGTAGGACTCTTCCTTCGTTTGGGGAAATCCGCGAACTTTCTGTGGTAAAAATCTACCGCTTTCTGCGCGAAGAAATCATCAAGCCAAGAGTTCAGTGCCGTGTCCTCGGAAAAGAATCTGCCAGGCAGTGGGTTTCACAATGCACGGAACAGATGATAGTTTAAAGGCACGAGGTCTTGAGAGCATGCTGGTGAGGTAAGACCTCTATTCCTAGCTTCTGAAGAACTGTTTTCGTCATGGTTGCAGTGTGAGATCTGGAGAATCATGGGAGGGCGTGTTGTTGATCGTTTCTCCGCAATAGCCACCTGAAGTCCACGCAGTTGTTCTCAATACACTGCAGCATTTATTGTCACATTCCTGGTCGACAGCTCAAAGAGAATGTACAGGCACCATTTCTCGTCACCCATAATAATTCTAGACAAAATGGTTTGATGTTGCTCGCAAAGAGAGCGATGCTGAGCTAATAAGGAGGCACAAGTGGCTACATGTTAGCCCTTGTTTTTGTCACTGTGCATGTGGGGAGCTCACGCACAAAGTTTCTGCACTTTCCTCATGAAGTGTAAGTGTATTCCGACGGTTGTATGGTCACAGTCCATCTGTGTGGCCCATTTCCGTGTCGTTTGGTGAGGATCTGCATCATTTAACGTGTTCAAAATTCTTATCAAGTCTTATTTCCGTCTAAAACATGGGGCGTCGTTCATGTCGAACTGTCCTTACTTGAAACGCATATACCAACTTTAGGCAGTCCTCTCATTATTGGTGTTGTCCCCACACAGTGCACAAATTTTATTGTGGCAGCCTCCTCGGCCGGCATACCTCAGTTAAACTGAACCAACATAATATATCACACAGTGGCGTATCCTGACTTTTGAGGTTGGGCATGCAATGTTATTATTATTATTATTATTATAAATAATTATGTATAGGAAATGACTTCCATCTAATTGTTCTTTATAAACTTGCAATTCCCTCTTTCTTACTGTCATAGACCTCGAGTAACGAAGTTCCACACATGGTAGTTTCACAGGTGATTTACAAGTGTTTCAATAGTTTTCAATAATGAGCTCATGATAAAGGGAATCGAAAAGGTGATAAATTTCTTCTCGTTTTGGTGGTAAATTATATTTTCTTACAGAAAAAGAATAGGATGGCGCGGCAGGTATACTCAAGACATAAGAGAGCAAGAAAGAATTTGAAACAAAACTGATCATCTGTTGCCGCTCACGGAAATTACAGCTGCCACTAAGGAGGAAGTAATTAAGTTACTTCATAACTTTTATCCTTTTCTAGATGAAAGGCGAAAGTATCCTCAGTAAAGTCAAGAAAATATGAGTATATAACACATTTAGAAGTTTATCTTGTGATTTTTCTGGAAATACAAAAATCCACACATATTCCACACAGAATTCCACTCCACGCAAATTGCACACAACTGCCAAAATTACATACATTTCGTGGAATTCCACATACATTGGCAGCGCTGCAACACACACTCTCTCATCTAGATGGCAACTATGCTGAATGCAACTTTGAGCGCTGCATGCATTTTAGATTTCTCCCGCGTCTTTCACCCAATAAAACACACGTTCACAGGCAAGCGGACGACAAAGATCTTGAGTAGACGCCCACATTCATAGACGAGAATACTGCAGCGCCACACGTGAACAGTTTACTACTTACTGTCAGCTTTCGTTTTACGGGTTCTGGCCTAGGATATCAGGTGAAGTTTCGTAATTTCTCAAAATCTTTTCTCTTTTCTCCTTGGAAAATAATAAAATACATAAACTAGAATCCGAGGGCATGCAATGCATACCTTGCATTGATGGAGAATACGCCGCTGATATCACAAATGTTTGTTCTTCTCGACATGATACACCATGTTCAATCACCTACAAAAAAACATCATTAATGCTGATGGTTCAACCTGGCATCTATTAACATAGGATCATGTTATGCAGTGTACAAGAACTAGTTCAAACCTCCCTTCAAAGCTGACAGGATTTATGCACCAAGCCAATATAAATTATCTTATGGGTACACATTCTTAGTTGAATATGTTGCAGAAAATGGAAATGGCGAACATATATTCTGTGTTGATTTAAAATAATCCTTATATTTGTTGTGGCTGCCACATGTAATAGCTCCGTTTTGCCAGATTGTGATTTTTTTGTAAATCCTTCGGTCATTTTCTATGAACTTGAGTTTACGTGATGAACAATTGATCTAATGTAAGCTATATTTTTCAATGAATACGTGTTCATAACTGCAATTTAACTTTTTTATGAATGAGGACTGTAACTGGCAATAAATCTATTAAAACCGAGCGGCCGTGGCTCCGTGGTAGAGCGTTAGCTTAGCATTCAGGAGGTTGTGGGTTAAATTCCAGCAACGGACCATCCTGACTCAGGGTTTTTCAGTTTATTCCTGTCACATCAGACAAATACCAGGAAAGTACCTTCAACTTAGGCCCTGGCCGACACCTTATCCCGGCTTGAGCCTTACATGCCTAAAGGACATAAATAATAAATTCAACACATCTATTAAAAGAAAATACTAAAAGAAATAAAATTTCTGGACTGTTTCATTTCTTCTTGCAATTCGTTGCTTTCTTTTAACAAAAAGCATTGATTCTAAAATATGAGTTCATCTTCGCAGATTTCATTCATGTAAATAAAACATTCATAAAGTAAATATTAAAGTAAATAGGAACACAAATTGTTTATTCGTATTTTAAAATTTCCTTACAATAGAAAATGTATAAAACTATAAACGAATTTTTAAGCGTTGCTCGTTGCAAGATACAAAGTAGACCAATTGTTCATTTACTTGAAAATAAAATATAGCTACTGTTATAATTAGAGTACGTAAAGTTTGTTTGCATTTCAAACACAACATAAATTTTACATGTTAAATATACGAAATACTTCTTCTCATTTACTTGTAATTTGATAATCTTCTTTATATACAATGAAGAAAATGATCCCAAATTCCGTAAAGCAAAGAAAACGATAATAAAAGTAAAGTGAAAAATAATAAATTAATCTCCTTTAGTACGAAATGGAAAACTGCTGCGACACGTTAGGAGATTACTAGCACTGGTTGTTATGAGTAAGATGATCCTTGTCTTTCTATTTCAACTGCTTCAGTGCTTTGATGTTATTGCAGCAATGCATTAAGGCGATCGTACACAATTCTTCGTTGAGAATTTTCCGCTTATGTCTTCTCTCCATTAATATAATAAAAAATCAATTATGTATCCTTCGGCAATTGAAGGTTCTTCTAAGTCTCCGACGAATCCACCTGATACAAGATAAAAACCAAGGCTGTGTGGTCAATTCTCGACGACGATCTCTACTTGAAGATTCTGGTTGTTCTTCCTCTGATATACAGTTTGTTGATTTTGTCTTTATTAGCTTGGTCCAATTACGAAACAGAGCTTCTTTCTTTGCCATACGCCATTTCAAAAGACAATTTTTCTCTAAGTCATATCATAGCTGCCCAATGACAAAGGTCTTGATCGTGGCTTCTGTCTCTAGTGACTAGGTGGGTTTTGATAGCTATCCTCCTGTTTTCTACCATCCATTCAATCATAGTGAGCATAGAAACAGCCATAATTTAGTATCGTACATCCGACATAAATCGTCATGTCCTGGGCTATAAACGTATGGACTCTTCTTCCTTTAGCGTCAGTTCCATCTACACCGAAGCAATTGTCGTTTAACTAAAATAGATGGCCAGGTTCTCAGACCATACAAATGGTATCTGGTCGTCGAACTGGCTTGTGCAGAAGGCTGGTAAAATGGAGAGCTCTCCGCATATGCTCCAATAATGTTGTTCCTCGTATTTTCAGTAGAATATTAGTTGAGGTTATACTTGGATGAACTCTTGAGTATCGTAGTAAGGCCATGCGTATTCTGTATTTGAGTTGCTGTCTAAGTCTTCTTTGAGCAACAGCTTCTTCGTTACTTAAGTGGAGATTTGGTGACGGTTGGAGGTAGATCGGGTGTCCTCTTGGATATCTCTGTATTGCTTGAATATTAAGGAGTGTATTCATCCTGTTTCTCGTTCTGTTGAGCAGTGTTCTACATCTGCTATGTAACCATCTACCACAGCGTTGGAACCATCGTTGAAAATGAGTTCTTCTGCGACGTTCACTTGTCATTGGGTGTTGGATAATTGCCGAAGATTGAAGATTTTGACCTTGTGTAGCTGTGAGAGGCATAGCTGAATATCGCCTTGTATTCGATCTGAGAGAGACTTCTAAAACGTTATTCTTTTGATTTTTATTAATTTTGGGTGGTAAAGATGCGCATTGAGACATTTTTTACTTTTCCTGTTTTCCACGTACGTCCGTAGTACATAAGTTTTATTGCGCATCTGTTTCTTGAAGACGGCATTTTTATTAATTTAATTGAGTGTCATTGTTACAGTTGATTTTAACACGATTATTGTAATAAAATATTACGCTGTATTAGGAGAAAGAACAATAAGCCTAAATGAAAAAAAAAACATTGGTAGGAAACAAAATTTAATTGCGGAATGATGTAGTTATTTGTGCTGCTCATGTACTCGAACATCTTAAAAGGTTCGTGGGGTTGGGGGGAAGATGCCGCATTGTGTGGTTCCGTCCATCTCAGGCAGCAGCTGGCAAATTTGTTTTCTTCAGTTTGCCAACCCAGAATGCTGAGCGGGTAACTTTTAGGCATCTCAGGGTGTGGTGTTCAGAAACTACGAGGAGGTCGTTGCCACCATGTTTGCTCATTTTGTGCAAACGAAGTGTCGTCTGCTTTGCACTCGATAGGCACTTTGCACTGTATCGTCGCCTTCGCGCTTGTAAAATTCTCGCAACTACTTTCTTCCCTGGCGGTCAATTGAAAGCACCCGTTTTAAATTTTTAAATGAAAGTTGGAAAGTCTAGGATAAAATATATCTGCTCGAAAGTGCTTCTTAGAATTATTTCTCTGGTATAATGTCCGAAAAATAAGAATACTAATTCTTGAGTCTTTCGCTTTTGCTTTTCTGAAACGTAACCGATACTTTAAATCTGCCTTCCGGCTACTCTGAGTAAAGATTATCCAAATTATCTCAGCCCAATCCGGTGCATGTTCAAGTAGTACGTAATTCTGATTATAAGTAAAAGAAAATCATTTAGAAACGTATGACAACTCAAGGCTATATAATTTTCAATTTCATACCGTTCCTAAAACCAGGGAAAGGATGAAAAGTTAAGCAAAACACGTAATAGCACTCACTGAGTAGCTGTAAATTAGTTGATCAAGTGTTAAGCTTTGCTTGCGGGAGGTAGTTTATTTGATCCAGCACACGACCATCCCGACTGAGGTTTTTCCAGGGCCTTTCCTGTCACACCAGCCAAATGCCGAGGTATATCTTCATCTTAGGACCTGGTCGACTCCTTCCCTAGTCCTTTCCCCTACTCTACCCAACCCTAAGTCATAGATGACTAAAGGTCATACATGAATTCAATTCAATGTTATAGCACCACACACGGACCATAGAAGTTTACGAAGAATAGGGACTGTTTCACGGAAACCTTTACTTATACGGCATGCGCAGCATCTGTTGCGATTGCTTCTGATATGATTATAAGAATGAGCATAATTGATTTGCCCCCTCCTCGTCAGAAGGTATTCCTATATAAATTAAACATACCATAAAGCTTCCGCTTTCATTCTTTGTTTTTTTCGATAATTTTCAGAATTTTTTCCCCAAATATTCTCAATATTCCTCTCTTCTTCAAACTTACATTTATGGTCCAGAGAGGCATCTATGGCTTAAGCATGTCACATGTCTGAGGAATGATGTCCATTAGCGAACGATTTTTCAGTGAGAGGGAAGAAAGTAGCGACCAAGACCTTTGCCTACATGCTATGGCCATAATTGCCCAGTGGAACTTAAACAAACTCTGGAAAATGCCAATCTGCACGGTGGCAAGCTAATCTAAAGTCCGTGAGCGTAACCATAGGATTACGGAAGCTGGAAATGTTTTATTTATTGCTATTTTACAAAGTAGACTAATATTCAATTGAGATTCAAATTTGAGAAGTAAGTACTTTCAGCGAACAATGAAATAATGTCTGCTTAGCTAGTATTCATTATTTGTTTAATTAATTCTACTATATGTACACTCAGATTCCGAGAAAATGGCCGATGGATTTTTCTGTTCGTAAGTCACACAATCTGACAACACTGCGATAATACACGTAGCGAACACATTCAGAATCCTTATTTTAAATCCATATGGAATATCGACTCTGTGTTGTCCTATTGCGCAATTTACATAACTTAAAAAATGAAACATCTATGAATCTGATTGTACCATAATTTATACAAAATAGAGGTAAATTAAATTTAGAATGTCTACAGCTCCAATAAAAATGGTTGTAAACATTTTTGTTTCAATAAAATAAACCTACATAATCATGCACACTATTTTGCCCTTTATGACATGACAAGAATATATTTCGAGTTGTGCCGTGTTTAGATTACTAACATTTTACGATGGTAAAACTTATGGGTAAAATTTAACTTGCGTTCAGACTACCGAACTTAACTTGGTTATCGTGCTTGTACTACCATTGTCTGTAAAGAAACAGGTTGAGGTTTCCGTGGTTGAGTAAAAAATCTGCTTGTTACACGGGAGAGGATTAAATTATAGAAAATGAACACAAATGAATTGACTGTAGCGTCAAATTTTGTAGATTAGTTCTGCCATCATTCTTTTATATTTTAAAAGTGATACGCACCACTATTATACTGTATATTTCGATAAAGAAAGAAATACTCACGAAGTGATTCGTGCCTAATAACTAACTTGTGTTTAGACAGTGATTTCTTACTAACGTTACAAGATAACCGTAAGTTGACGCTAGTTAAATTTGAAACCCGCGTTAACGGTAACTACCGTTTACATTACTAAAATTGAACTCGGGTTAATGTTAACCATGGTAAAATGTTAGTAATGTAAACAAGGCATTGGTCCTATGAAGAGTTAAATACGACTTACATTTTAAATAGATACCTAGCCACCACATTTACAATGTTAACATCAAGAATCGATCCCAAGAACCTTTCAGTACAAGGTGGAAATGTGATTAGTGATTACTGATTTACTGGACGGATCGGTACGCGCATTCGAACCTCGCGGCCGACCATCATGACTGAGGTATTCCAGTTTCCTCTGTTTCACTAGACGAATGCCAGGATGGTACTTTAAATAATGCACTTGTTGCTACCTTCCTCATCCTTACCATACCACATCTCTGCCTGATCCGGGGATACTTAAAGGCAATAATAAATCAAATTCAAATTTGAAACCACAGGGTCAAGAGTTGGTTAAAGTGTATTTGCAAAGAACTTGGCTAGCCTAGCTCAGAACCGCCAGAAAAGTCTTGATTGGTGTACTATGTCAGTATTGGCAACCCATTTCTTAAAAATTCAATTTTTCAATTTGCTTCTATTCCGTTAGATCTATCGGTACCAAAACTAGCATGAACATTATTCGACAAAACAGAAAACTACTGTTGGTGTATTCCAACCCCAAGAACAGAAGCTGTCAGTGTTGCCAACATATTTTCTTTATAAAGTCAACTTTTCAAATTGTTTCCATTGCGTTAGACGTACTCGCAAGAAACTTGGCATCAACAGTATTCGATACAATAGAAAATACTGATGACGTCATTTTACCTTCACCGAATACCTAGTTGTCAGTGTTGAAAACGTAGGTAAGTTCTATTTTTCAGTATTCTTCCATACCGTTAAACATATCATTATAAAATTTAGAATAAACGTTATTCGACAATTTTAAAATACTGTAGGTGTTGCCGTCCCTAAATACCCCAATTGTCAGAGTTGGTAACATATTTGATAAAACTGAATGCGTTTTTGAGACGCTATCAAGGGACCGGAACCTTCTTAATCGTTAGTACAATCGTAGCGCTAACTTGTTTGATATAACTTTCGGAGTGGCTACGTGCATTGATTACTGTGTATACGTGCACGTCAACAATGGCTGCATTCAGCGCAGTGAGCGACTCAGTGAGAGTGGTCTCCAGTGAGTGAGCGCTCACAGCGGATGCCTAATTTCGTTTATGCTCAATAAACAGTTGAATTTTATAAAGCGTATGGTTGAAGTTCCACGAACAATTGAATATCGCATAGCACAAAGAGTAGTAAATATGGCACGTCGGGAAGATGTCAGGCATATGTTACAGTTTTTTATCGACGACGAATTAAATATGAATGTGGTCTTACATGCTCTAAGGCAATTGGTAAGACCACTAAATAGGAGACTTCGTCTGTAACTGCTGTAACTTACAGCCAAAGTTTTTAATAAAAATACTTTGTACTTTAAGATCCCAATTTGAGCGCAGAAACATGTGACTACAAACCTGGATATTTAAAATTATAACGTTCGAAAACAGCTTAAGAATTTAATCTGTACGGAATAAGTTTATCCGTTTTATGTTCTGATTCAAGAAGTTTAGCTCTTTCATCTCGCAGTGAAGCAAGCAAGCACACAGCTAATATGTACCTCTAACACAGTATTTGTTCGATATAAATATCTTTCAAAGCGCTAACATGTAGATCTAACATCTTACCAGACTGAAGCTGCAATTGCCCCTCATGGCTTCTTGTTATTTGGTAATATTTCTGATTAAACTCGTAGGTTATACTATATTCCTCTGCGCCGGAAGCCATATTGCAGTCGCACTAACCGCGCTTCCGGGAGTTCTGGCTCACAAATGAGCGCGAAAATCTTTGCTCACAAAGATGGCGTCGGCTCACTGTGAGCCGGAAGTGAGAAGTGGCATTCAGGGGACAAATTCAGTGATCCCTCACCGCTCTGAATGCCACCAATGTATTTTACACTCAGGTAACGGATAACAGGAAGTGACGTCATAGGTGTGACACGTTTGCTACAAGAGATGATACAGTGACTTAACGTTCTGGGGGTTCTGTGTGATTTGATTCTTTTGGCGGGCTTCGCAGTGATCAGTCAACTCGAGTGAACTGATCAACATAAACAATGTCAAAAACGCATAATGGCCTGAAGTTTAATTTATTTCTTGCATTGCAAGATTACGTAAAAAAGAAGCAAGAGTCTGACTTTCTGCAATTCTGGATGCAAACATCGAAAACAATAAAAGAATGGAAACTAAATAAATGTGTATTAAAGAGTGAAAAGTATGTGACTGGACCGGGGATCGAACCCGGGACCTTTGGGTTACCGTCCCAATGCGCATCCCGGGTTCGATCCCCGGTCCAGTCACATACTTTTCACTTTTTAA